>JANHGO010005995.1:0-22109 GCA_024606505.1 Aquila spilogaster
GCCAGCCAACAGCCTCAAAACTTCTCGCACCTCCTCCTTGCTGAACTGCATCACTTCCATTGCAGTCTGGAATGACACAAGGACTTCTTAAAAAAAAGAATGCACACTGACTGAATAATGGGGACAAGAACAAACCCACCAACTGTGCTGTCAGGCCCAGTCAGTACTGACAGAGGACGAGCAGGAGTTAATTCCTTTGGCTTCAGCCAAAAATTAATTACCAGAATTTCCCAAACTTGAGTCTAATATGCTTCTCTGAAAGAGTGGTCAGGCGCTGGAATGGGCTGTCCAGGGAGGTGATGGAGTCACTGACCCTGGAGGTGTTCAAGGAACGTTTAGATGTTGTGTTGAGGGACATGGTATAGGGAGAACTATTGGTGATAGGCGGATGGTTGGACTGGATGATCCTGTAGGTCTCTTCCAACCTTGGTGATTCTATGATTCTCTCTGAGACCAGATCACAGCTTTTTACCCTTACAGTTAAGGCACATCAAGTTATGGTCACTGCAGATAGATAGATGACGTGATACACTTCATTTTTTATAAATCATCAGTTACAAATGGAAAACCTGATTCATGCTTAATTAAAAGTGCAGAGGCTGAAGATGTACTTTGTATAGAAGAACTTTCACAACAGAGTTCTAAGAAAGGCAGCAGCAGCACTATGAATTCATCCCCATGCCCACTGTGCAGCTCCTTCCTGTCTCCTACAAAAAGACATACAAAAGAAAGAATGTCTGAAGTGCAGGCACTTGAGAATCATCTTGTCTCCAGGAAGTGTCAATAAAGACAGCAGAGGAGGGAGGGAGGGGAATGGGGCAACAAAAGTTTATCCTAAATAATGTTTCTGGGATCTAAATTGTAATAAAAATACAGAAAGCAGATGAATAGAATGGAATAGGAAACAACAGGCAAGTGGGAACGACAAGGCTCCTGCCTGCCTCCTGCTCCAGGAAAGCAGCTGAGCAGCATCATGCTGTGCTCAAAGCATGTCCATGTTTCAGACAGCACAAAAACTCCACCTGCCAACTTGATTTAATACTCCACCCACCCTTGGGTGATTAGCACAAATTAAATGTCAAGCTAATCTACTTAAGCTGTGTGACTGTAGTGTAGGTAAGTTACCAATTTTTCCAACAGCTACCCTCCAAATTAGGAAGTTCTATGCTAAATATAACTACTGTTTCTAATACACATTAATTTTCCAGTTTGGCAAAGAGAGTGAAGTAGCTAAGCAAATACCATATTGGGAAGGGCATAAAAGCGTTCATTTTTATTGATTTTTAAAACCTACTACACATAACCTCAGTGATTCGGCAAGCAATTAGCAAATACACTAACAGTCAATACACTTATATTGCTGTAGTTAATTGCTGACATTAGCATGGGTATAAGACATAAAGACGTTCAGAGAAAGTTTTCATCAAGATTTGTCTTTTAATCTGAATTTACATCTTACTCATCTCTGTCCTGTAAATTACTCCGTATGATTGCATTTCCCAAAAGATCCGTATAAAGCTTTGGAATGAAAAAGCAGTGGAAACAGACATACCTGTAATATAAATCAATCCAATAAAACAAATCCTTCTCTATGGAAGAGGCTGGCTACTTCCCAGTTGCTGTCCATTCTGACAGTTTTATGTGAACAATTTCACATAAGTAGCAGACGTAAAATAAGCCTCTTTGTAAACATAACTGTCCATTTCACTGTAGATATAGTAGTTCTATTTATACTGGAGGAAGGCAAAGGAGGGACAGGAAATCTACTACTTTATTTTGTGAGCTTTTATAATGAAGAACAAAGGGCGACACTGTTGTCAGAGGATGTTTGGAATTAATCAGGTTTAAAGGTAGGACCCCAGAACATGCTGTCTGAGCACACCTCTGCTTATGATGCTTTGTTTTATTCGAGATACAGGCTGCCCTAAGAAAGGGATCACAGTTCATGTTTACTTCGTGACATGCTTCTCCAACAAGGCATATGGATAATTTTGCTACAAATATAGATGGTAAGTTCATTATTCCAAACTCCTGTAAGTGTCCCACAGTTGGGCAGGTACAGAATTGCAAAGACATGTAAAAGCCTTACTATCTTCTCAACTGATGCTATTTTAATTCCGAAACACAATCATGTTACTTAATCATGATCTACTTTGAAATGGTAGAGTTAAAAATCAAATACTGGAGGGAAGGTAGAGATATGCTCAAAAGTGACAGTAGTGTGTTATGAGAAAACTGAAGTCTGTCTCAGCATACCCCTCTATGGGAGAGCTCCAGACAGAATCAGAATGTCAGAGAGAGCGAAGGTAAGTACAGGAAGCCTTTGTTCTCTTGCTCTATCAGTTAGCCCCAGGTGTCAGCACCTCTAGCATTTTTTAAAGAATTAGTGAAACAACTCACAATGACTTCTTTGAAAGAATCCTTGTCACTGATTGTCTTATCCACTATACATCCAGATTGATTCAGGTAGTGGTAGTTCTCTGGTACAGATAAGTAAAAAGCATCTGATGAGGGGAGAAAAGAGGAAGAGTGAAAAAAATACACCAAACAAAAGCTCTCTGCAGATTAGTATGTCAGAACTACACAATTAACAATTTGTTTGCTCAGAATTATGACAATGCATGAAAAAGAATTCTAAATTAAAATCAAACACGGTGTTTTATTTTGCTGTGTTTTGCTTGATTTAGCTGTATGATAGAGATAATTCTACTTTTGAGCATGCAAAGACAGCAGGCCCAAAGGGAGATACTGAAACAGCTTTAGGCAAATTTACACATATATAAATGTCATTTCTTTTGTTCAGTGGATTTATTCTTTATGAGAGAGGATTAGAGGAACCAGGATTCTCCTCTTTGTTGCTGTGGAGTTATTCAGTACTGGCAAAAATATTCAGCTTGAACAGAGTTAAGCATGTTTGTCCCCAAGTAGTTTTCCCAGGGCCACAGCAGAAGCTGAGGGAAAAGTCACCCACAGCTCAGTGACATTTCTCAACTAAGCAGGTTACTTTATCAAGTAGAGTTCAGATTCGCACCCAGTAAATTCCAGCTGGATAAATAATCTATTTCTTTTCTTAGCTTATTAGGTTTCTGCTGCTGTCACTGTGGCTGACTGCTAGTATAGAGCCACTACAGTTGTGGGATTTGAGCTTTGCCACTCACCTTTCTCTCTCTCCTCTATCCCTGCCAGCAGAGCATAGAATATATGATAATTTCTTTCCCCAGGATTTTGTCTTACTACACGATTCTGTCAAAGTAAAAAATAGTTTCTATATGAGCATTTTTAAGAAGAACTTTTTTTTATCTACAGTTTCAAAGAAAATATCAAACAAAATTAACTGAGAATGAGCAAATGTCAACTTACTTTTTCCAATAAATCTATAGCCAAGAACAAAAACTCCAGTCAAGGAATAAAACAAAAAGAAATTGATGCAAGAAATTAGTGCACAAGCTATTTATAAACTTAATTCTTTTATTTGAGATGATATGAAGATCATTATGTGCCTACTGCCAGAACAAGATGAACAAAGTAGCAACTATGGTAATATGACAACAGTTAAAATATCAACCCATTCCCACAATTCCTTCTCTTTCATCCCATCAAGATTGGATTTCCAATTTCCTGCATTTTAAACAGCATCTGCTTTCCTTTACTTTGTCTTTTACATAAAGTTTGGGAGCAGCTTTAAGGATGAAATTTGTTCCCTGTGCGGTCAGTTATGTTTTCATCTATAGAGCTTCCCATCCCTGGGTATGTTCTCATCCTCACACACTTCTGGAATTGGCTCGTGGTCCAGTTTTGCCAAACTGCAAGGCAAATCCAAGCACCTGACCCACCTACACTCACACTGCAGAAATTCAGCAGTTCTGCGCTTTCAAGTATTTTTCCAGTACAGAGAAATGTATCTTCAGATATAATGAATGAGGGAAAGAATTGAAGTTATCCCAAGAACTAAGGCTCTATTAGCTTACTACATAGAAGCACGTGCATGAACCATGCTAGCAGCAGCAATATAAAATCCTAGCCCCCCCAAGAGTGTACACACATCCCACCCCAACACAAATACATGGGTGTGTTTGCACAAACTCATGCAGAATTTGGTGTTACCGCTTCCTTTTCCCAACCTAAACCAGGACGATTGAATTGTGTATATTTCAAAATAGGGTAAAAAGACAGAAAAGGGTAAGTCACTTTTCTCACAGCTCTCCATAGAGGAGGTTGCAAACAGAGGCAAATCACCAAACAAGGATACAATCTATTATTCTTCCTCCCTGAATGTTTCCTTTCTGACAGATGTTCAGCTGAATAAACTTCCCAAAGCGACTTGAGTTGCTGTTGTAAACAGTCTTCGCATTGCCAAAAGCTTCCATAATTGGACTGTGAAAATATGGAAGAACAATGTAAGTGTTAAGGTGTGACCAGAATGACATCAGTTTCACAGGAGACTGTGAATGGGATAGCACTCTTTAAAGCCTACTTCTAACACACTCCTCAGCCATAGACTACATCCTCAGTATTATCCTCAATTTATTAACAGTGGGCATCTCAATTTTCTATCAAGAGCTGCAATCATTCAAGAACAAGAAGACTGACAGTCCTAAACTACTCAGCAGCTTAATCTGTAATTGTGCAAAAGATGTACATGGCTCTCATTATAGTACTCAAATCATAGAAATAAGAAATCTCAATGCATGCAAATTGTTACACAGATGTACAAAAAACAGGGCTTGTGCTAAGGAAATTAGAAAATATATACAAAGATACAGTCAGTAAAAAGATAAAGATGAGATCAAGCATGATAAACAAAAGTAATAGCATCTCAAATTGTCTTTGTTCTTAAATAGCTTAGAACCATGTGTTATTTCATTTGAACAGAGAACTTCTTTATGCTTGTGTAGTGTCCAACTTATCTAATGCATTTACTCATCTGTCTTATCAGTCCTCCTTATCGGAAGGAGAGCTTTACTGCTCACACAGTTCATCCTCCCCATGCTGTATCTTGCTCTACCTTATCCTCAGGCTATGTAAACCAATAGTTTCTTCCTCCCATCACCCATTTCCCTCTCCGATTACCTGAATTCTGCTCTGAACAAAAATGAAAACCACTACTAAATCACCTCCAGACCATGAATCATTTTACTTCATCCCACTGTGATCACATCTCTCTAGAGCATCTGGGTACTTTTGTTTAATGAAAATTTTCCCATCTTCCAATAATCATTTTATTGTCTAGTACATGCACCCACATCTTTAATTATACTGTAAGCTCTTTTATTTCAATGACATTTTTCAGGGCATAAAATACATGGTTGGGGGGGGGCAGGGGGGGTGATTCAAAGCAGCAGAATTTTCTCCAGTCCTTCACAGCTGCCTGAAGCACTTGGAGACTGCCACAGGATTTTGATCCAACCAACTTTTGGTTAATCTCACCACACCTTAGTCGGTGTTATGTAAAACAACAATAGGGCCTTTGGTACAAACAAAGAACAAAACTGTGCTTTTCCATTAAACCAGGCTTTAAACATTTTCACCTTCTCAAACTGTCACACCTCTGTTAATAGACCCTCTGTTCATCACACAGGGCTATGTGCAAGGGTACAAAGGGAATACCTGCTTACCTGCTCTCGAGAATGGCTTGCTCCACACAGGAGGTCTTCTCTCTGCAAGACATCTCCAGCGAATGCTGGCTCATTGCAGACAAGAACTTGAGAATCAGCTTAGTGCTTTCTGTCTTACCAGCACCACTTTCACCACTGAAAGAAGAAGAAGCAGAAAGTGTTTTCACAGTTACATCCAAAGCTGATGGAAACATTTCTAGCATAGTTGGTATCTGTACAATTACATGCTTTGGGTTTTTGCTTAGAATGTGACAGGCTCAGCGCTGGGTCAGGACAAAGATCTACCTGCCCACTGCAGACCTCTGCTAGCCACCATTACAGAGATGCCCAGTATTTCTCCTCTGTGTTCCTCCAGCTTCCAGTCATTTGCTGCTCAAAGGGTTCCAGATCTCGAAAAAGGTTCCAGATCTAAACATGGTTTCTGTGTGTTTTGTAACCACAACGGATTTTTCCTTCATTGTTTTCTAGCCATTTCCACATGCAGTCATGCAACACTTCTGATTACAGCTTTTTTTTTCTCCTGGAAACTGTGTCTAGTTACACAAAATTGGATATATATCCTGGATATAAATCAAGAGGAAAAGGGCTCGTACACAGTACTCAATACATAAGCAAAGAATGCATTTACTCAATGATCTCCATTTTGTTTTCTATTCATTTATTAGTAAGTATTTGATTCTATTTTGTTTTATGATCACTATTGAGCATTAAGTGGATGGATTCTTGGACACCTTTAGCCTTCTGGCATGGTGTTTTTCAGCATGGGACTCATTATTTTATGTCCATTAAATTGGCTCTGCAACTTTCCTTTGTAAAATGCTTTATAAAACACATTCTTAATGAAATGAAAATCAACAACAAGCACACTAAACTTTGAAGCTGCTTATACAATGCTACAGCACATACACTAACAGCAGATTAAGTGAGATCAGTCTTTCAGATTCCTTAGAAAACCTATGCCTAAAAAGATGTTGTCAAGGGCAGTAAAAGAAGGCACTTTTTTAGTACACAGCCAACCTTTACAGCAGCTCTTTATCCCATGAATTCAAGTGTCCAGCTTGTTTCACATCACTACACTCAGTACTCTAAATATATTGTGTGACAGAAACCCACAAGGCTCTCACTTAGGAGATTTTTAACCTTCCTCCATGATTTGTTCTACACTGAGAATCTCACCAAGGGCACAATAGTCTGAACTCTAAACTGCTGCAATGGAAAAGGGGTCACAATGAGAGACTTCTCATTCTGAAGAACATAATGCAAGTGAGGCTGTATCAACATAACTCTAAATCACTTCTCATTTCTGTCCTTCAGCTTTAAATCTCCAAAGACAGATAGACACAGACAGAATATCCCCCCTCAGCAAATACTGTTCTTCAAATGCACATGTGAATTTTGGTGTGTCAGTCTCGTAAGAAAGCCTTCCCATCACAAGCCTGGGTCTCATCCAAAGAACAGTTTGTTTTATGTTTATCTTCAAGCTGAAGAACAAGAAAAATGTCAGGCCATCAGATGATAACAGAGAGAACAAACTGCTGTCAGACTGTGATTTCCCACTCGTGGCACCAAGTTGAACGTAATTCAGGGTGACTTTTGCGGTTCCTTGTATTGCTCTGCACTTCTTCTGAGTGCTTTTAAGTGGAACTACTATTATATCAGAGAGAAGAGTGTTTGCTTGCTTCTGTATGGATTAAACCACCTTAAACAAAGCAGTAATAAGAATAAAATATAAAGATATTTTCCTGTTCTTACAACAAAGGGGTATGGGGGCTTGAACATAGTCCCAGCTTGTGAAAATGTCAGCTAATCACAGGTGAACTCAGCCCCTTCTTTTGATCAGGACAAGCTGCTTAGCTATTCCTTGAGCAAGAGGGACTCCCTTCTGCTCCTGCCAAGGCACCCAGACTTCCTACCAGCCCCTCAGCTCAACTGATGGGCATGACATTTCACTTTTCATGAATAGCAACCATGTCAGCTGAAAAAATCAGAACACATTAATAGTTCTTTAATGTGTCTGTTGTAGTATCAAATCTCAGGCTTTTGCTTTTGTTTTAAATGAAATTGAGATCAATGTGAAATTAAATGTTATTTAATGAAGACATTTTTTGGAGTTACTGAACTAACATATAACATTTTTCAGCCTGGAGAACAAAAACACCATTTCACAACTGCATTAGTATTACAATGCTCAGGCTGTGCACAGTTTCTTCAATATGCCACTTTGCTGACATTTAGGCTGTAAAGTCTTTTTTTATGCAGTTATCACGAATTGGAATAAGTCTGTGTAACATAGAATGATAAATAAGCATCTTCAGATGGCTCCACTTAATATTCTCTCTTCTGTAATCTCCTTCTTTTTAACCTCTATTCAATATTCCAAAAAAATGTATTGAGTCACTATTGCTGACTCAAACCATGTTATGGTTTATCTGTACCACGTTGTTGATTCAGATTCTTTTCTTGTTATCCCTTTCGTCTTACTCATACAGAAAAATATTCCAGGTGTTTTAACAGTCTAGAACCTTTGTCACAGTTTTTTTGAACTCAGTGCTGCACCCGTAAGAAGCTCCACAACAAAACAGAATTAAATCTGCATGCCACCAGGGGGCACTTCAAGTCCAGAGGATTACAAAAAGCATTCCCTGCCTTACTTCATTGGTGTGTTAGATGAGCTACGGAGTCTTCAGATCCCAGTAATAGCAGCAGGTGAAAAATTAGTGTCAGAATATGAAAGTCATTCTAATAAACGACTCATTTTAACTGGATGTTACTGTTTAATTTTTTTTTTTTTTTGATGGAACAAAATTCTCCTTTGTTTCATGCCCTTAATAACTTTTGGTTATCCCTGCCATGGTCAGGCAGTTCGAGTTAATGAACTGTTTCTTACGTGAAATATAAGACAAAGATATTTACCCAATTTTAGACATTGCAGAGCTCCACAGTACCAGGTTCATATGCCAGTAGTAACCAAGAACACCTGACAGTGACTTGTTGTAACACCTTAAACTAAGCCAGTAAATGACACAGGCACAAACAGAATGTGGAAGACAACTACCAAGCTGCTTCACTTCTGAAGCCCCAGACTAAGAATGCAAGCATGGGGACTTTCCTAAACCTCAGCAGGGCCATTGAAAATCATCAGCCTTTAAAAAAAATATAAAAAATCCTGCCTGAGTCCTTCTAAGATACAGCAGATCATGCTGTTTTAGAAAAGTAAATTTTATCTTTTATTTTTTGTTTTGAATTGCACATTTCTTCATACCTTGTAGAAACTGAAAGCATCCTTGTAAGATTGTATTATGGCACCTGTCTGAAACACTGAACTTTTACAAATCATTGCTTTAACTCAGGCCACAGTAAGCTATCTTAAAAGAGACTGCTAAGGCAAAACTGCTCCATATTATGGTTTATCTGTACCAAGGTTTACAGAGACTACTTGAGACTCCTCTGGAATATTAGAGACTTACGCTTGTTTCCTTTTTAGGACACAACCTGCTTTTCTCTTGGCAGCTTGTGGGGAACTGGAAGGAAAGGTAAAATATGTGGGCCAGAACAGAATGGAATTAATAAAGATAACAATGGCTACCTGCTAGGCACCAGATATGATTTCAGACCCCAAAATTTGAGTATGTGGACTGCTCACAGGTAACAACCTGACATTACACCATGGAATCTTTTTTCACATGACCAAGATTTAAACTTTGTATGAAATTAAAAAAAAAAAAAGAAAAAGAAAAAAATACAGTTGAAAAAAGCTGGAAAAACACACACACACAGCTCAGGTCACCCTTGTCTTTGTCATCACCAGGCAGGATCTGCCCAGAGGAGAGGGCATGCAGGGACTGTGAGCCAAGAACTTTCAGCAAGTTGAGAACAGAGCTAGCTGTGCTAGCTGAGCATGCACCTCATCCACCTTTCTAACAATGGCTTGTGTGCTGAACTACATGCACCAAATCCTCTTATTACTTAGGAAACCTTGCGATTTCTTTCTGTAATTTTAAATGCTGGTGGAAACTGCTTATTACAAAATGTGCTGTTCTCACTTTGCCACATCCTCTCTCTGCCCCAATGGCCATCAGTGCTTTGATCACACTGCTGTTGCATGGGCTCCCAGGGAGGTCAGAAGACAGGCAACATTGTGTCACTGTATGTTTAGTTCTCATTTTGGTCACATTTACTTGTGCGGTACCTTGCTGAATAAAAAGAGCAAACAGGCACAGAAATACTTGGAAGGGGAGAGGGAGGGAACACACAAAGCTCTCCCTGCATCGTGTATCAGCCCCTCTATGGAGCCTAAAGGTGCCATGCTGCGATTGCCTCCAGGCTGGTCCTGCTTACCTGGCATGCAGGACTTCAGTGTCCCCGCACATGTGTGAGCCAATGCAGCTGAGCTGGCAGGCTGGGGAAAGGGAGCCACATCAGGGGAAGAGCTGGCTCTGTTCACTACTCTTCAAGAGGAGCTGAAAGCTGCTAAAAGCTAATGAAATGCCAACTGCTCTCAGTGCATTCAGCAGCAGCAAGATCCTGAATACCAGTGATGCAGTGGATCAAATGGGAAGCTATTAAAATGCCATTAAATTTAAGCAGAACGAAATTAAGAAAGGAAAAGTAATCAGGCACAATCATGCAGCTGAAATGGGGAGGGCTTCCTCTTTTGCTATTGTTATTTACAGCATTTCTCAAGACTGGTGTAGGTCTTTTTTTTTTTTTCCCTCTAGATATAAGGTCCAGCATCTAGTGGAGACAAATTATTGAACTGCAAATGGATGTGTTTTAGAGGTTTAACAGAACGATACACACTTCAAAGCTCTCTCCCAAAACTCTGATGACTGAAAGCCTGCTTTCTTCTAGAATTTTCCTCTCCATTCAGTCCAAATATCTGTTTCTAAATCTGGAGAGGTTCGGTGTCAGGGATAACCAGGGATAATCACAGCAGCAGCCATTTACCTGATGAGGATACACTGGTTGTCATGACGCTTCCAGAGGCAGCGGTAGCACTCATTCGCCACAGCAAAGATGTGAGGTGCAATCTCTCCCATGTGGTGCTTGCTGTATTGCTCCATGGCAGCACAGTCATAAAGGCCTGGGATGGTCTTGTAAGGGTTCACAGAGGCCACTATGGAACCAATGTACGTCTGCAAGCACACAAACCAGAGCTGTTACTAGACATGAGGTAGAACAGAATCATAAACCTCACAAATCAAAGAGAACAAACACATTTCCAAAAGTGTACCACTCTTCATGAAGTTTGGATAAGGGTGGAGAGCAGTTTTCCCCTTTGAACAAGAGCAACGGAAGGATGAAGATTGTTTCTGCTTGCAGCAAGTTTTCATGCCTACCCTGTCTTCTGCGCAGAGCCTCCCAGCTCAGGACTCATCCTGGCATCAATGATATCTACAGCTGCAAAGGAGCATCAATGAGCATTGCTGAACACTTGCTTTTCATGCATTCCTAAGGACTTTGTGAACTTACTGGATCTGGTTGAATGCATAGGTTCCAAGAACTGGTGCAAAAGTCTGTTTTTCCATGCACAGTATCAAAATTTTCACTGTTCCTCCTTTTTAAAGCAAGCACCAGACAACATGGCGGACACCAGGCCCATTACAGGGTAACTGGCCCTAAGGAAAACACATGAACTGGCAGATGTTGACAAAACCCTGCACGTACACAAAAATTTACTATTGTTTTGAAGCACAATGGCAATTGAGGAGGCATTCATTTCTATCCCATTGCAATTAGAGAGCACATTAGTTAAAGCCACCCAGGTAGTAGCTTGTGCCCATTGCCATAACTCATTGAGCTGGGTAACATGTAATCACGTGTAACAGTCTATCTGCACTGCAGTTTGTTTTCTCAGTCTTTTCCACCTGCTTTACAGTCATTCTCTAGCCAATTGAACACATTTTTCAAATAAAATCATATTAAGTGAGGCAGGAGGTAACATCAAGCACATTATCTCCAGAATTTCCAGTACATTTATGGAGCACGTAAAATGGACTGATCATAAGGTGTGGAGGGGGTTCCCACTGTGACAACGATGTCATTTTGTTAAGTACTCTTTCTGGGGTTACACAACAGAAGCTAACACCTGGCTTCAACAGCCCTGCTGTGGACTTGCAAGGATCTGGGCTGCTGCTCTGTAACATGGTTCCCAGGTACAGACAGATGCTTTGTCAGCAGATAACCCTGTCATCACCACCAGGAACCAACTATGAAGTTCACAGCAGGACTGGGGCTCTCTTCATTCACCCAACCCAGAGAGGGCTCCAGGAAGCAGCCCCACAGCCTCCACCTCAGCACCTTCTCCAGCAAAGCCTCCACAGGTGCACTTGTCAAGGCTTTAGCTATCAGCTCCCTCACATCTTCCTCTCCTCTCTTTCAAGCTCTTCCGTGTCCCCAGAGCATTTACATTTCCCATCTACCTGCCCCCTCCCTCTTCCCCTTAATTAATACGTAATTATCACGGTGTATCAGCTCTCCTTTCTCACCATTACCCTGCTGTTTTATTTCCCATTATCCATCTGCTCATCCTCTGTCAGGCCCAACACAAGCAGCAGAGCAGCAGTAGAGCTTTTGCTAAGGGAATATAGAAATGTCCTTGAAATTATGACAATTTTATTAGACGCGAGGGGAATATTCTTCCTCACTGTAACTCAAGTACATTTTACAGAGCTGTGAGCTTTCAGTCCATGTGTTTTATAAAAACTGCCATGCTGTGCAATAGCTCATAAGGTTTCAGCTAGAGGAAAGATACCATTTCAACACAAGATCGTATCACAGGGCAATTACAGCACTGAGACAACCGCTTAATTTCTTGGGATCATCCCCTCTTGAACAAACTTCCTCAGTTCGATAAATATTTCAGCACAGATTGCATGGGAAAAATTTTAAGAGGTTTCATTTTTTTTGTTGTGTTTTTTTCTTAAATTTACATGAGTGTAGTGCAGGTACAACCAATGCAACAGGCCACTACACATCTTTACTTTATTTAAATGTCTGACTAAAGTCTTATTAAGAAGTAAGAGTAACTTGATGCACACCACCGTAAGAGATGCCATGACAAACAAGGAAATAATCCCCCTCCAAACATATCAACACTGATGTTGCACCCATGAAAATAAGAAGGAGGCATTAATTTCGGAGCAACCTGTGTATTAAATTCTTAAGTTGATCCTCCATCTGCCAGCCTCCCCCTGGAATCTCCACAAGCCCCCCAGTCAGGGACTGAGGCACGATCAGATGGTCACCCACACATGGGGCAGCTGCTTGCTGCTCACCACACTAGTCCCTGTGCCCCTGCCTCCTGTCACTGTGGAAGCCCTGATAAGCCTCCCAGCTTGACTGCTTGCTTTCAGGGTAGGCTTTCCAGTATTACAAGTACAAGCACGTTAGCAGCAACTTACACCGGTGCTAAGATACAGAAAAACCCGAAAGGCTGCCAAGTTATCTCCTGAGCTATTCCTGCACTAGGCATCATCCATATTGCAAATTAGAGCAGTTCACTCAGAAACAGGAACTCTGAATTACTTTATTATGCTAACATCACAAGGCAGCTATTTAGATGAAATTGCAGAAAAGGTATTTTCACTTTCACTTTGCTTAAAAGAGAGTGAATTAATTTTTCTCTTTGTTCTTTGCAGTTTCTAATCCGATTCTTGCAGCCAATAATTGCTTATTTTAACGAAAGCAGTTCAAACTCCAAAGCAGTTATGAATAGGAAAAATGTTCAGGTGTCTGCCAGAGCCCTAGGAAGCAGACAGAACTTCTGAACATTTCCTGTTGAAAAAGTCTAACGGGAATTTCGAAGAAATACTGTATAGGGCTTATATCACAAGCCTGCTTCCTCCTGTTACAGACTAAACCAGCAACAACTCATTATTAGCTCACCAGTAATAAATAAATTTGCATCCAAAAATAAATGAAATTGAGTAATTCAGCCTGAATCATGCTGCAGTGCTCTGATTAACCAATTAAAATGTTGTCCTCTTTTTCTGCATTCAAATTTTTACTGAAATTTTACATTGATAATGCATTTCGCAGAACACCTCTGGTCACAAACTACAGAAGCTTCTGCTCCCTATTTTAACACAAAAAGAGGAAATTAGATTGTTCGCTGGTCCTCTAAGAAAACTTTCAAGATTAGAAGTTCAAACCCTGTCTTCCCAGCCACACATTCAGTAAGAAGGACTAGATGATCTCTGGAGGTCCCTTCTAAGACCTACAATTCTGTGATTCTGTGATTCTGTGAAGATGATGGCATCACAGGATTCAGGCTTTCTAAGTAAAAGGAAAAAGTAAAGTAAGAAATTGCCCTTAAAATTTTTTTTCAGGATCTCTACACATAAAAGCAACAGATAAGGAAGCAGCCCTACTACCCAATCACATCATTAATCCTATAAACCAAACACACTGTGTAGATCAGGACCACCATTGCTCTTCATCTTTTCCCTTTCACACAATATTTTTTTGTGTATATCTTATCAGCCTTGCTCCATGCCCAGCAACCATCCACTTTCCACTCCTTCTCCCTTATGCCGAGACTAGGGTATCTTCACAATAGCTTTCCTATTCCCAAGGATTCTTTAATGATCTTCGTGTTTTACCCAGGCATGCTTTTCCCATGTAAGGTCATCAATTTTATCACACGCAGTTTTTCTCATGACCTCTGCTCACTCTCTACACCAAGGTACTCTTCTGTAACTCCCAGACTTTTAGCATCTGAGACACAAAATTTTTCCTTCTTAAATAAATAAACAAATGAGGACTTTTGCAAGTTTTGCATGTAGTGCTACAGGGAGGGTGGACGAGAAGGCAGGAGGACTCTACTAAAAGGCATTACATGCTGCTCCCAAACAAAGTCTTTGATCAGCAATCACAGGAGAAGTTAAACTGGCTGCACCATTGAAACAGGCAGAAGGAGACTACTTTCCTCAATTTCAATCACTGTTATCCTTTACCGACACCAAATATAAATACATTCTTTACTACATTACTTAATTTGATACTAGAAACACTGGAACTTATCAAATACAGATTTAAGATGTTTTGTAACAGATACACATGTTAACACTAAGCTACCACTTTGTCCAGGCCAACTCTCTTTTCAGAGCACTTTCAATATTTTCTCCTCTGGGAACAAAAAAACATCTATGCCTATTAGAAAAATGAAATTACATTTACAGACACATGAAAAATTATATTTCTGGATTGTTTTTGAGCAACTCTTGACTTTGCTAGAGTCACTGAAGGAACGGATCCCATGTCTGACAAGGACAGGTTGGTTATGTTTTGTTTGGCTGTTGATCGAGTATCAACCTGACAATTTCTTCAGCAATGTATGTTGAAAGATTATCTCTGTTCCACACAAGTCTCATACCTTTAAATCATCAAGGTTACAATAACAATAACCGATTACAATGCCTGTGCTTTCACAGCACATGCAAAATCTAGGCAGTTCTTGAAAGACCACAACACAGCTGTCAAACTTCTGTAGCTTTTCAACACTGAATTTCAAGGTTTCAGGGTGCCCAATCTGAGAATGGAAGCATTTGTCCAATGCTGTAGGCACTGCCTCCATTGTTTCCAGTTCTCCCAGGTAAAAGGATTAATTGTACTAAGGACTGCACTTATGCTGAAGCTAAGTTAACTAGATCAGCCACCATATGCACATCAGCATAGAAAGGAGAAAGACAGCTGGACTACATTTTGGTGTGCTTTTCAGGGGAGGGAGCAGAAGGGGCACAGGCATGCCACAAGAAGGATGATAATTAATGCTCTTATTCATGGTAGGATCTTGATTTATACTCCCTGTGGTAAAGATGCCTCATATTTCAGCCAGTGTCGTGTTCATTTCAGTGGGATGGAATCCAGTTTTCCCTTAAATTATAAGTTAAAATGTCTGAAGCCAAACTTCTTTCTTAAAAGCCATAATCAAGCTGAATGACTAGACTACAAGTTTAGTTGTTTTCAACCAACCAAGCCATTTCTGTGAGGGAAATGCCCTACTCTGTAATTATCCCTACATGCTTGGGCTTCTGCAGCCCTCACCATGTCTGGTGACTCATGGTGGGTTTCCCACAGCCCAAATTTACAACAGCTTTTTATTCCCTTATTGGTGTGCTCCTTGTCAATTCACACATCATCATGACTCCTAAATTTTCCTTTCTTCTTCTCAAAGTCAGCTGCAGAACTGATTGCAAAATGACATGTTTGTAAACACACAGGGCATGCTACAAATGTGAGACTCAGCATCCTGAGGAGAAAACCTTTTGAAGGGAACCAGAACAAGACAGAGAATATCACTAAGTTTAAGTGCCAGCAGGCAGCTGCCTACTTTCAGGATCCACGTGCTAAATGTTCTCCTTCTCACAGTTTCCTGCAAGCCTCTTCTCAGGCACATTCACACTCCTTAACTGCACTCTCAGGTGTGCTTCACTCCACAATCCCTCAGCCTCTTCTACCAGTCACCTCCCTGATGGTCTCTTCACTTCCTGTGCTAAGAATGGATCAGATTTGTGGAATATCAGATATCTCAGCATTTTTGAAGTCAGGCTTTATCCTTGTTTTCACTGGCATAGCTCATAGTAAGATTTTGGATGGCTTCAGATATTTATACACAATTTCAAATGATCAGAGATCATCTGTTGGACAACAGAATCCTCATTTAGATGAGTCTTTGTCCATTGTGTTCACTCTTCATTTCAACAAATGTGACCTTAAGCTTCCCTTGCTGAGCTTTAAGCAACACTGCCCTGTTCCCAACCTTCTGCAAGGACAAAGGCTATGTTACCTCTTCAGGAAAACAGAAGTGCTTTGCAGTCCAGCTACTTTTCAATCCTAAACTATGCTATGCTAATCCTACACTCCCCTAAGCTTCAACCTTGCAAGTTCATAGTGTCCTTGCTTTAGACAGCTAACTGAAGCTGAAAATTCTTTGTATTTATTTCTCAAGGGTAAGAAGCAGGTTTTGTTCACCTTAGCTACCAACAGAAATAGCAAAACAGTGTGCAGAGGCAACAGTATCTTTCAGCCTTGCTAAAGGGAAGTCTCAGGGACAGTGAAGAACCAGCACAACACTGAGAGCTCTCCACAGATTAAGAGATTCACTCCTAACTTAATCTCACCTTGCTTTTCCACTGGATTTCTCCTGTGAAATAGACAATTCTATGAGGATGGAGATACACAAGTAACTTCACAAGTTTTATTCAGTATCTGTACAATAATTTCAGAATCTCCAAAGACTTTTACTGGAGGGTACAGGAGTTGAACTGGCACTGAAGAAATGCCCAAGTATATTCAAAGTGTCAAAGCAAAAAACTCACCTCAAAACCAAAAAAGACAAAATCAAGCTGGAGAATGTGAAACTAATACAAAGAAAAAACTGATACAAGAGGCATCCAAAGGTAAAAATAATGATAATCTGATGTAAAAGACCGTAATACTGACATCAGATAGACATCTTTCTTAATTCAAGAACATCAGCAGTTTCACCAGTAGTTCTGTGTCTCAGTTTAAAAAGGACAGTGTCTCCTTGCTTTTATCACACTTCTTGCTGACTAATAGAAGAGAATCTCTACCATGTAGTAGGCTTATCTATGGAATGCTGGGATAATCATCTTCAGTGATATAATGCATAAACTTAACAAAAAACATCTACTGCTTATGGAAGAATCTTTCTTCACCATGGCCAAGTGAAGAGGTGACCTCCTGAATACAATAATGTGATTGATCAGGATGAGACATTGATTTTTTGCCATTTTCATGTGTTTCAATACAGAATGTGACTGTAGGTTTGCTACAGTCTGTGATATGCAATCTATGCGCACAAGTGAACAGCTTAGCTCTAATGAAGAGATCTCTAATTCGAATGAGAAAAGGCTCCATACAGAGTGGAGACCCCATGGCTTTTCATTTCAAATGGCCCGTGGCCACAAATTGGTTCTTCCTGCTTTGTTATTGTACAACGCTCAAATGATTTTTTCAAAGCCGTCTGAAGGTCTAATTGACCCTCAAGCAAGGAATAGAAATGTTCTTCTTTCCTATCAATAATCTTAGTAAGATAAAGGAGCTTTTCAGATAAAACACATGCAAATGAAAATAAAAACTCTGATCAATGATATCCTCCAAATCACTGTCTCTAGAAGAAAGGAGAAATATTTTTAATATAAAACTTAGGAGATCTATGTCATTCTGCCTGCAAACACATTCAATACTAATACCTATCTAGAGTTTCAAAACTTCCATGATCCTTTAATATTTTAAAACCTTTTGTACAGAAAGAGCTCTTTACAGCACCAAGAAGGAAGAGCACAAATTATGCTATAACAGAGCATGAAAAGAGAAATTAGAAATGAGAATAACTGAATTCCAGGTAATTTGTTGGATGCCACTGAACTGCTGTCAAATAGCCAGGGGGCTAGAAATCAGCACTAAGATGGCAAACAGTAGCAACAGCCAAAAATCTGCTATAGGGAACTTCTGGATCCCATTGTATTTGAATGAAAATGCTGACAGACATCAAAAGGAAACAGTTGAAATTGTGAGAACGGGATTACATCCTTTCAAATGAAAGCAACGGTCTGACAACAAATCAACAGTCCACTTACACAGGTAGACAACAGCTACAAACGTAATTTAAGTTCAGCCTGAACTTAAATTGGTTGTTCATAGCCATTCTATTTTTAAACTACTGGAGTATGTGAATAAGGCAATTGGTCTGTGTAGCATAAGCAGTAAATTTTGTGCAGCTCACTGTACAGTCAAAGTCCAGTTCATGCTAAGAAAACGTGCTGGTGACAGACAAGTAGCTTAAGTTTAAGAGTTCAAATTCCTGCCCTCCTTTGTACATGCTTGAGAGTAGCAGACCTTGAAGAATGGAGACCAGCTTTACCTGCCAGCAATACAAAAACACATGCAAAACTGTCCAGTACCATTTACAAAAGTTCTGATTATTAAAAAATAATTATTAAAAATATATATATTCTGCAAATTGGTCTACTTTCTGCTCTCCTCAGCTCATACAGTTACCAGTGACATTCAATGAAGATGTGGAAAAATCAATGCAAAAAGCAATCCATCAACTCTAAGAAAACAACAGCAATACAATTACCAATGCTAAAGCCTGTACAAGATTATAGATTTCTACTTCACAGTTTTCAGTAGTTCTCAGTAAGCAGGTTCAGGTCTCATTCAAAATCCATGGGATTTCATTAGGAATTTGACTATGCATGTATTACTTATTCTTCTACCAGCTGACCAAATATTAAATAAAAAAAAAATAGTGGAATACAGCAGACACAAAGAGCGAGGTTTCTTGATGTTTTAACAGCACATTGACTTCCTCCTGCTCACCCCCTCACTGAAACAGCCCAACGATGACAGCTGGTAAGATCCTTGCAGCAGCACATACATACAGCAGGTTACCAACAAGTACCTAATTGGCTATGAACTATAACAAAAATCCACCTAACAGCAAGTTGTTTGTGTAGCCATTGCATACACAATAGTGTCTGCAATTACATGGTTCTCTCTGAGTATTTCCTTTTTTAGTAATATGATGTTCAGCAAAATATCTCAAGCTAAAACATTTGCTAAGATCAGAATATATTCACCTTAAAAATCCCCAGTATTTTCATTAATGAGTTCAGGCAAATATCATCTTTTGTTATTATTATTAGCAGCAGTGTAGCAAGTTCAGCAGTAAGAAGGAATCCAAAAAGAAGAAAAACTTGTTTAACCAACTGATAGTATTTGTTCACTTTTACTTCTACCATTACAGCTATGTTCTTCCTCTAGTATGTACACAAAAGAAAAAAATACAACAAAATAATGGTAATTGGCCTTTGGCAGACAGTTGTTGATCTATTTAACTGACCATTTTTAGAAATAATGATCACCAGAAATAGATTCCACTAGATTTCCAATTAAAAGCCTGCTGTGTTTATATAGATTTTGTCTACTGCTCTCCAGTAACAGAAATGAAATGGAAGTTGTAATTAATGCTTGGAGACAGGAACTCACTTTGGACTACATTTTGGAAACATCATCTGATGTGTGTAAGCATAATATGTTAATTATGGAGGTTAAGTAGCTATCTATAGGCATTTTTCATGCAGTCTTAGCAACTGCACTCTGTTTTGTGCACCTTCACTGAAGGAGCTGGTCAAGACAATTGCCCCCATCCCTGAGTAGTACAGGATACATCCTAACAGCAGTCACAGAAAAAAAAACACAACACTGAAATTCATCAACATGACTTCTAAATTCCTCAACTGTAAAAGTGCAGCAATGAAATAAATGGTAGTTTCCTCAGTGATCAAACAGCAGATCCTGCAAAATGATTACCTGAAACTGTTTGGAGTATCAAATACTTTGAACTGTGCAATTACAGCTAGCATGCAGACAAGACTAAAATGAATGGAGTTCTAAAAGACAGTGAAATAACAATGGATTTGGCCCAAATGTACATTTAAGGGGAGATTTAGATCAGATATTATTGGAGAATTTTTCACTCAAGGGTGTGGTGAGGCACTGACACAGACTGCCCAGAGAAGCTGTGGGTGCCCCATCCCTGGAGGCATTCAAGGCCAGGCTGGATGGGGCCCTCGGCAGCCTGAACCGGCGGGTGACAGCCCTGCCCTCATCAGGGTGTTGGAACTGGATGGTCTTTAAGGTCCCTTCCAACCTAAGCCATTCTACAATTCTATGACTGTATGACTACTAATATAAATATGCTTCACAGTGAATAAGATAGTACTACTAACAGTTTGTGTGGAAGTAAGGAAATGCTTTGGCCTCTTTCCAAAAATTACTCTTGTTAATTAACAACATTACTAAAAAATCAGACAGAAGTGCTGCTTACTAGGTGGCTTAAATAGCAATTTTTCTTCTTTAGTCAGTGGCCCATGCTACAGAGTTGTTCAGCTGTCCAGGATGGTGTATAGGTACTTGATACACTTTTGTTTAAGGTCCATTTTCTGCAGGGAGTGCATCCAAGTTCTTCTGCTTAAGAAAACAATCGCAATGGTTTACATCTTTTTAATAAAACAGATTTGGGCTACTGTCTTTTACCAATCTTCTTTTGTCTGTCTGCCTCCAACTAAAATCTGATTCCATGGTAGAGGACATCCAAACAGAAGTGCTTTCAAACTCCATAAATTACATCTGTCTTGCTTTATTTAATTATCTGAGACCTCAGCATGCCTGAGATTTTCCCAGTAAAACACATACCAACATCCGCTTCCTGTTGACATGGCACTTTTGACAGAGCAACTGCACTGCATCTGAAATCAGTTTTACTTTACTGAAAAAAAAAAAAAAATGAGTATGCAAAACCCTAGACAAACAAGTCACAGGGCAGCAACTGACCTGGACACTAAAGTGTCTCGGTCTGCAAACAGGATTTAAAAAAAAACAAACATAAAAACCCAACAGAGACTATTGATAAACATTGCACAAACAACAGCTAGATCCCCTCAGGGCTTTCTCATGACTGCAAGGGAGATAAACATGTAATAATTAGATGATTTAACAAACTACATGCTGCCAAAGCAAATTAACACAAATAGATTTTAAAAATTGATGTATAAATAAATTAATAAACCTCTTAAGAGCAGATAACTGAGTATTCAGGGTAATGAAGTAGCCAGAAATTCTGCAAGCTGCTTTGTCAGGAAAGGCAACTCATCCAGTTTAACACCTTTTTTTTTTTTAAAGAATTAGAGAGATTTTGCTTTTTTGCTTTCTCATACAAGTTACATCATGTTTGTTGCATCAGCTGAAGAGACAAAGAGAGCCTGAGCTCCTAACTACCACCATTCTCCTCTGATGTGCATGTGGCTGCTACAGCACTACATGCCTGCGTGGCTGGTACAGAAGTTACTATACAAATGCACACATACCAAACAGATGGTTGTGATTACTGGTGGGCAAACTGCAATCCTAATTTGAAACAGAGCAAAAATAGGCTATGTTTCCTCACCCTTCTTGGCCACCACATGCTTCTCTTGCTCCAAGAGGCTCTGTCCCAGCCTACAGGAGACTGCTGGAGCCAGCATGCCCCTCTGGGCAAGAAGGCACGTTTCCACCCTAAATAAAATGGCATCTGTTGAATATACGCCACTTCTAAGGGAAATGGGCCCACCTGATACTTCAGAGCTTAACTCAGTAGGAAAAAGAATGTGAAGTGTCATGAGCCAGCAGTGTGCCCTGGTGGCCAAGAAGGCTGATGTTATCCTGGGGTGCTTTAAAAAGAGCACAGCCAGCAGGTCAAGTGAGGTGATCCTCCCCCTCTACTCTGCCCTGGTCAGGCCTCACCTGGAGTACTGTGTCCAGTTCTGGGCTCACCAGTATGAAAAAGACAGGGATCTCCTGGAAAGAGCGCAGCGGAGGGCTACAAAGATGATAAAGGGCCTGGAGAACCTCTCTTATGAGGAAAGGCTGAGAGACCTGGGTCTGTTCAGCCTTGAGAAAAGAAGACTCAGAGGGGATCTGATC
>JANHGO010005996.1:0-22107 GCA_024606505.1 Aquila spilogaster
AAAGGAAAAGGAGACTTGTTAACAGCAGTGCCTCTAATACATCTTTCAACAGAAAGCATGTCCCTCGCCCCAGCCTCAAAGAGGGCTGGGAGAGCAAACCAAGTGTGTAACAGCAGTCACACTGCTGAAAGCAGATTTACCAGAGCTATTCTGGATTCCCTAGCGTACTTCTGCTCTTAATTTAAACTGTAACGCTCTACGATTCCCTTTTTATGGATCTGGAATTGTCATCTACAAGCAGTGCACAGCTTTCCCCGATCGCACAGAGCAGCACAGCGCAGGTCACAGTTCCAAAGCATCTCCGATAATTCCTGCAAGTAACAGTTTATACAAAGACAGACGCGAGAAAGCTGTTAGCTATACAGCAGCAGAACCGTTGCTGTCTGAAGCACGAACTAATCAGCAGTCGTAAGAAGCTTCATTCATAGAAAACTTACGTGTCTCTGTCAGACAAAGCTTCAGCAAGCATAATCCAAAAGTTGCCCACAAGTAGAAGTTGGCCATTGTTTCCTCCGAATTGCTTCGCAAAAAAAAACCCAGAGATCCTCGCAAGCTGCAGAAGGAAGAGAAGCCCCGGCGCCTGTTAAGCCTGCAGTCAATGAGTCTGAAGTTTGCTGCACTTTTTATTCTGATTCAAAGGAACTGAAGTAATGACATAACTGGGAGGGGGAGCTCCATCACAAGTCACACCCATATTGCAACTAAAGTTACGGAGCGGGGCAGGGGGGGCCGCGGGGGGGGCCCCGGTTCTGACTAAGCAGCCACACGAGTTTTAAAGAGGCGCTAAGCCTTCTCTTCTTACACAAGTATGGGCTAAAGTTTTTTCTGCAAGCTATTCAGGAAGGCACTGATCGTTGTAAGCTCCCCCTCCTGCCTTTTACAATCTTATTGATGTAAACTAGACAAACAGAAAGCAGCCCAGCCTTGAGAACCCTGCAGAACATCTGCAGCTGCCTGCATGTTTCTCCAAAATATTTTGCTCATTTTGTCCCATCTCATCATACTCTCACTCTGCAGTAAAATTCAGGGCAAGCAAAAATACCTGCTCTGCCACGAGCTCTCCTGAGATGCTCCTGCTCGCACCCGGAGGATATCCCCACGCAGCAGGTCAGGCGAGGCGGCTCTGCAGCCTGTTCCACCCGTGCTCCAGCAGCAGCTAAGTAGCTACCCAGCACCAGGACTGAGGGCTAAGGTCATTGCTTATTGTATTGATGGTACGACATAGGGAAGGAGTCGTTCCTCCTGTTTCCACTTCACGCAGCAGAGGAACAGGACGAGAGCACGTGGCAGTCTTTGGCACGCAGTGTAATTCTTCTTCTCAAGGGACACGCAGAGCGTGTGGGGCTCTTTGGGACTCCGCAGTTGGCGAAACACACCACATGAAATCCTTGGCGAAAAACTCAAAGCTTCTGCAGATAAGAGAGAGGCATGTCTATTGCATGCCCCGGTGATCTTGCACAGTGTCTCTCCTCGGGAGTCACGAGGTGCTTTGTTTGGTGGCACAAGGGGCTGTGAGGGCTCACCCAGCCCGGCACGTCCCACCTATGGCAGCTGACACGGGGGCAGATGGTACTCCCCCGGTTTCAGTTTCACTCAGCAAACTCGAAGTGAAAAGTTCTGTTATCAGATTACCATGGTGTTGATACTCCCACTCTAAAGAATTTTCTCATTAGCTTTTAATCTCAGCTAACATGAACAATGGAAAAATACAGACAGGTCTTTCCGGCCACGGGCACAAGAGCGTTATACCTTTTCCTTTGACTTTTGACTTAAAGATGGCTGGCATCCCTTCTTCCGTCAGTCGGCTTCTGAGCAACAGGTTCCAACAGGCTTTCCCTACAGGTCTGGGATATCTGATGGGACAAGGTTAAAGTGAATTTTTTTCCTTAAACCCAGGAGATCTTTTTATTAACTATAAACGAGCAACTTTGAAGTTACACATTAAATATATTTTATTTTGTGAACACGTTGCTTTTTCTTCTGAAAGAAATGTTTTTAAGAGCAGAGCAAAAATGATCTCCTATGTAACTTACTGTTTATAGGAGTGGAAATAGTTCTGAGAATCCCTGTGCATTTAAACCTGTGTGCTGACGTCTAACTTTATGAATGAATGAAGCCTAGTGGGATTTACAACACTGGTACGCAGTTAAGGCCTGTTGAATTTTACTAAGGATCTATTTCTCTTCCATTTATAAAAGTCTTTTGAAATTCACACTATGCATGAAACAAAGGAATGGAATATTTAAATAAAATTTGGATATTTTTGGCTGCTGTTTGTTTGTTTTGGTTTCTTTTTGGATAAACAGAAAATACCTCCCTGTTAATGTCCCGTATTCCCATTTAAATGGAACAAGAACAACAAAACATGTTTTCTTTACCATGGGTAAGCGGAGAATACTGTTCATTTCAGGGATATGGGCAAGTGTTACAGAAAAACACTCTTATTTTACCAGCGGTGGAAATTCCAAGTCTCTCCATGGACTGAAGTTTCTCTTTCTCTCTCTTCTGACATCAGATTATCAACAGGCTGTTTTCTCAGTACTGATTATTGTTTGATACTTATTTTAAACATCTCAGTACTTCTGCACGCACTTCTACATTTGCTGGGGGCTAGTGGTATTCCTCTTCAGAAAATTTCTGTCTTGCTTGCTGAAATTGGGCTAAAATTAGGCACGTTTAGACCAGGTGCATAGATGTTCTACTGCCTAATACAAGCAGAAAAGACAGATGTACACAAGAAGAATAATTCATCACAGTATGTCATTTCATGTGATAAACCACAGAAAGAATAATGAGCTGCATGTATATTCCAAGTCAGTCTGACCATTTCACATGCCATCTGCCTGCATACGCACCAGTCTAGGACACAGACCTGCATTCCAGCTCCCCGAGCACTTCAAAGTGCTGCCACTAACAAATAAATACAAAGCCTGACATGAAAATATTTCCTTATTTCCCACCCAAACATGGAATTTCTCCGTTAAAACATGTTGGCCTGAGGTAGACAGTAATCCATATTTGGCCTGTGTGCAGGCCCTGATGCTACCCAGAAAATTCAGTCAAAGGAGATGTTCATCTCTGGGAAATGGGTCCTATGCAATTTTTTGTAGAGAAATAAGTAAGTTCTGGTTTAGCTTGAGATAATCCTAGGAAACATGAAAATCTTGAAGCAGCTCTTCAGCTGAGGAAACATAGCAGAGCATTGCTTCAAGTTGAAGCCATCAGTTTATTTCCGTTGAGGATTTGTTCCCATGACGTTGTTAACAACAGTTACCTTTGGCCACCAAGACTTAAATTATTGACACCAAAAACTTATAAAATAATAAGTGGCACCAAATGAACTGGATTTTCAAACGAGAATCCATCAACAAATCCAACAGCTAAAATTACAAAACCACAACATTCAAATAATCGTCTCGTTGAGCAGCCTTTGACACAGCAGATACTGCGTCCACAATGGTGCTATCTAGTACAGGAGCACCAAAATAGCTCATTCATGATTTTATCACACATGTGAACTGTAGCCAGCACCAATTAATTCTGATAAAAATCCTATCAGGGAGTACATGGTTTGGAGCCCTTGAAAAGGAACATATGGCTTACAGCAATATAAAAAGATGGGTTTTTGCTGGAATTCCCTTAGAGGATAAAATTCTGGCCCAGCTGAAGTCAAACATCAAAATTCCACTGAATTCAGTAGGGCAGCCTCTCCCTGTAACATATATTTATTTGGATTTTATTACGTATGCAGATCAGCAAGTGAAAATAGCCAAACTTATGAAATAAATGAGATCAGTGGAGAGGAGTTTCTTTACTAAACTGAAACAATTTAAATTCTGCTTCTGCCAAAATCATTTGCCTTTTTCTTTTCTCTTTCTTTCTTCTTTTTGTTCAAAAACAAATACGTGAAAAAAGGCCGTTCTTAATTTGAAAGCTCTTTTTCTATTTTCAGCTGCAGGAATATTTTTAACAAAGAATTTTTTTCTGAACCTGTCTCTATGAAAATTTCAAACTCATCACGGGGACCTGAGGAGCGTAATCTCAGTGAGAATAAAAAGGACATAAAATCTCATTCGGTAATTCTGGTCGTGGCAGCGTACATTCGGCATGGAATACAGCTGGTCTGTAAGTGTGGCTGTAAGACAGTTTCAGGGGCGGAGGGAGGACTTTATACCCATTTAAGCAGGATCTCAATAAGATACGGCATTTTTAATAAGATTTCCTCCTGTGTCCCCAGACTGCAATCTCGTTTGCCGCATTTCAGACGGGATTTAATTTTCACGATCAACCCCTGAAACCAGGTTTTGTAATGGAAATGGTTGTAAATGCTCCAGTGTAGTAAATCCTGCGCTGTACACTTTTCCTGGGCTCTGAGTGCTGTTGGGAAGACAGAAGAGGAGGCTGTGCTAGCCTGAGCCAGAAAAGCTACTCTTTTGGCTGGAGGGCAAAGCACTCCCTTGGGAAGTTGGGCACCCGGTTCTACTCCCATCAACCTTTTGTTCCCAGATGTAATTTACAGTTTGTGTCCCGCAGAGAGTCAGGAAGATGAACAATGGTTGCTCGTTGTTTACTTCTGAAAAAGGCAGCAACCCAGATTGGCACCTACCGCAGGGATTCATCAGCCTGTTTTACTGGTTTGTCCCAGATCCCTAAACAATTTGCTAATCCAATGCAGTCAAAAATCTCTAAGAGTCAGAATTGCTCAAGTACGCTGCAAGAAATGCTTTGCAGCAAGGTTTCCTCTGCAGCAGATCGCGTGGCCCTGTCAGCTTCCTCGCTCCTCCAGTCTCAAACAGACCAGCCCCTGGCTGACCCCCCTGGCACACAGCAGGGCATCCTGGCACAAGTGCCTATCCATGGCTTCCACGCCATTATACCCCATTAGTTACTAGGTCACTGCTGGAGGTGGGGTAGGATCCTGCACACAGCACAGCAGCCGCCACCGTAAGCCAAGCATCCCAGCACACAGAAAAGATGTACTGCATGCATTGGTGACTCAGAGCCAGAAGCAGCTGTGTAAGGGCTGGGTGAGCACAGGGGGAACTGAGAGATGAGGGGGAGACATATTATCTGCAGGTAGTTTCGGTTTTCCTCCTCTCCTCAAACCTCCTGGCTTGGCCCTCCCAGCACCCACCACAGAGTACGATCATAGAAATCTGCACATTAGGACATGAACTGCCATCTTGGCACTACTTTTTGTCTTCCTGCTTTCGTTTCTTGCATTTGCCCTTTAACAATGAATAAATCAAGCTTATACCAGGCCATCTCCAGGATGTGCGGTTTCTTGTCTTCCCCATTCTCCTCCTTCTGGTTTTGACTTCTACCTCCGCTTCTCTCTCATCTGCACTTGTTTCACCTCTCATCCTTTCTCAGCTGCTTTCCCTTCTGTGCCATGTGTTGGAATAACGAAGTTGAAGACATAATGCTCCAGAAGAGCAGGTGAGCTGTACAAAATGCAAAGACTCGCATTATGCAGGAAACACTTAAGATTTGCATAAACAAACTGCTAACTGCACCGACAGATAAATCCGAGAGGCCTCCTACACCTAATATGGGCCTGACCAGAGCCCTTCAAAGTTGAGGCAAGCTCTGCACTGACTTTGAGGAATTTCCACTCAAGCCAGCTGTGAAGAGTGTTTGGTTTAGTCCCAGTATCTGTATTATGATAACATTTTTTTCATGTATGTATATAATCTGAGAGGATAGAAGGGGTTCCATCAGACTTACAGTCAAATATTTTCCAATCTAAAGAAAGTGGAAACCGAGTCCGAGCTGGATTCATTCATGGAACAATTCCTATTCGCACAGTGTATGTTTGTGCCCATCTTGCCACAGCCACATATAACACAGCCACATTTAGGCTGTACCCTAAACTTAGCAGTGTGGGAATGAGTAGTTAAGTCTCTCTTTTCCAGTTACAAAGAGCATTAAAACCAGACCTAGCCTGAACGTAAACAGAAACTTACTGAATTTCAGCAGTCTCCTTGTTAGTCAGTTTATGACCGCTGTGAAAGGTGGAAGGGAAGGAAAAGCATCCTAATTTTAGACCGTAATAGGCATGTTTGTTTTCAGAGACAAAGATAATAGCTGGTTCCAGTCTGGCTCTCAGAGGAAAGGTGCAGGTGTGTGCACGTCATGCGATGAGCAGGATGAGGAGGCCAACAGGCGCAGCAGTGGGAACATTTCACTGCTCAGCTTCCTGGGCAAAATATGCATCAAGCAGTCTGACCTTTCTCAAAGCCTTGGTTAGTGCATTACTAGAGCATCTTATTTCCCATAGAGCAGTTCCTTGGCTCATTGGACCTACAACTATCGTATTCTTCTCTCCCTTCCAAGATAAAATATTGTAAACCCTGTTAGTTCTGCAGATTAAACATAGCCAGCTGTAAAGGACTTTGGCCCTTCCTGGTGCAATAGCAGTGGCTTGTTTACTCAGACTTGATCCTTTACACCTGGGCACAACAGCCCAAGCCTGGACAGCTGTCTCCATGGCCCACCTGGTAAACAAGGAGCGTGAGACCTAGCAGCACTGAAGGCCTCTCTGCTAATGAACTCCACTTCTCCATGTTTTGAATTTGTATTAAATGAATAGGTAAGAAAAGAGCTGAATGCTATTGCAACAGAGTAAATTAATCATAGAACTAAGAATTGTCACACTAGACCACACATCCATTGCCTACATCATCACTTGGCTTAAGTGACAATGAAAGCTAGTCTTTCGGAAATGAAAACAAAGCAAAAAATCTCTCATTTGAAATATTATGACATAGTTGGTAAGAGTTCACTTATATAATTAAGTTTCTTTTTTTTTCAGTACATACCTAGCATAATACAGCTCCATCTGGGTGCACGTTTCCCGTTGACCAAAAGCTGATGTTATTGAAGTGCTCTATTTAGTTTGTCTCTTCTTTAAGGATATTGAGCAACGATAGTTTGCCTTTGTTTTGGACCTCAATATCATCTGTCTTTAAAAGTGTAATAGCAAGGCATCCTGGCGCAGAGGCTTCAACAGACATCAAGATTTCAGGAGGTATATATCTGCTTCCAGTCTCAGTAGCAGTTAATGCTACAGACTTGAGTCGGTCACATAATACTGCATCCATTCTCTCCAAGAGTCTACAAAAGACAGAGAAAAGAGGGGACAAAAATAACCTGAGTATGATTTTGAAATGTGCTTGCATTCAGTTGCAGTCAGTTCAAGTTGGTTTTTGAGAGACATAAGAGCTGACAGGGTCCTCCAGAAGCAGAAATTTGCTGGACAGAAATTCTACACATAAAAAAAAAAAGAAATTTATTGTTTAATGCAATTGCAATTTACAAAATTCACACCATGTTAGTGACTTACATAAATAGACTAATCATCAAATACCACAGCATCACATGACTATCATTATTAACAAACCCCATTTCACCTTTTGGTTCCTGAATACTGTTTTTCAATCACTTCTGATTCATTGGCAAAGAAAACACTTGTTCAAAAATTTACCGAATTCTTCTGAATAATGCACGTCTAAAACATTTGCACAGTGTTCACAACCTTTTAATTTGTAGAAATGTACAATTGGTAATAAATAAAGTATTATGAGCTATTTGTTCACCTCTAAAACACTACTTATGTATGCTAAACATTTTATTGAAGTGTTGGAAAGATTAAGCAGGTCATGTCTGAACAGCATGTTGAACAAGTCAGATCTGGAAAGCTCTTAAGGCTCCTTGAGATGTTAAAGTTTCAGCTAGCTTGCATTGAGTTTACAAGAAATGATCCATGTCTGAGTCATTTGAGATTTTAAAGATACGATATGAGAGCAAATTTGGTGACATACAAATGGTTATGAGAACTAGCAAGGGAGACTGCAGTTTATCTGCTGTCCATTGTACTTGGAAGTCCTATCTGCAAAAAGCCCCTCTTCCTATCTTTTGAAAGACACGTTAAGACAAAGATATATACATATATATTCTTATATACATAAGAACTCATCTAGAATTCACACTCCACCAAGTTTGCTTTCTATAATGATGTTGTGAACTCTTCTTTAATTGTTACAAGAGTTTAGTGAAAAGGTTTTCTAAAGGAATGGGTAGGGAGAACAGAAGGGAGAAAAAGCCAGGCACATCTGGTACTAGCATAAACTCTGCACAGCACTATCTAGGAAGCAGGAAATGCCAGACAGTACCATAAAGAGTATTGTACTGAACAGGTTTCTGAAAATCTTGGGACAAAATGGAATGCATTGAGAGAACTCCTGTAAAGCTTCTTTCCCTTATACAGGAAGAAATCACTGTTTGGTATTAGCTAGCCCAGGAGGGATAGATCTACATCGACATAAACTCTTACAAATGTATTACTCCCTCAGTGATGAATTATACAAGGCATATCTCAAGGGGCATAGATGTGAGATAGACAGGCTATGAATGTTGAACAGTCTGGTTCAAATAAAGATATAAGGATACTAGAGCTTATCTCAACTATTTAAGGATTCCTTTTTAACTTCTCCCTCCCATATTCAAATCCAGTTCTCCAATCCCAGTCTAGCTAGTTTTTCCTCTCTTCTTAATCTTTTCTCTACAGACAGATATTTGAAACTCTGTTCACATGGCCCTGTCTTTACAGAACTAAGCAATTAGAGAATACTTTGCTCTATTTCAAGCTTAGCCCATCTGAGAATTAATTGAAGCACTCATAGAAAACTGAGAAATAAAAGATAAAAATAGACCATACACTGCTAGTCACAAGCAGCCAGAAACTCTTACTGAATGTCTGAAGAGGCCCAGACTGCACCTCTCCTGACATTACTCACTTCCTTCCAAAATATGGGTGCATTATGTAAAGAACACAGCAGCTCCTTTGCACAATATTTTTAAGTATGAGAATTTCAGAGAATAGAAATAGGTGTTAGCTCTATCAGCAAATACAGTCTTAGTTATTCATACAGTGATTTTCTGAATTAGAACGCAGCCAATACTACAGAATTGCATATGCATTTATGAGCGGGAAAGATCAAAGTATTCGATTGCACTGTTTTGTGCTGTCCTGAGAGCGTCTGCTAGGCACTGGGCTGCTTGGTCCCCTTGGGCCAGGACTCTCTCAAGCATTCACATTATTCTGCCCAGATAGGTAGGGGAATATTGAACCAGAGAGAGAAACTGAGTCTGTGGCCGGATGGCCTTGTTAGACACTCTTGTGGGAGGGTCTGGGTCCTCTTCATTCTCCGTTGGAGAGGTAGTGAGCATATGTATGCATGTTTGCATAGCAAAGAAAGCCCTAGCCAGCTGTTAGCTGAGCCTGCTTCAGAGCTGAAAATGTTGGAGCCATGGTTATAGAGCATTGCATATGAGATAATTAGACTTGCAGATACAGCTAACTAGCTAGGGCCCAATCCATCCTCATAATGATCTATGGCTTTCAGGAACTCATGACTCTACATAGCTCTAGATATACCAGCTGGTATATCTCTTTGCTCTTTTCTAGAGCATCCCTGGGTCCCTAGGGATGAGCTAACCTGAGGAATGCAGCACATTGCAAGATTTAGTCCTCTGTTACTAGTAATGCTGCTTGTGTTTTTTCAAGTAGGAAAGAGGATATCTCCCAATGTCCCTCCCTCACCTTCTTTTTTTATTTATTTATTTCTCTTTTGCAAGGTTCTGCAACATTTCCTATTTTGCTGGTATGGATTTAGGCAATTATTTAGCAATAACCTATTCATTAACAGATTTTAGCCTTGTCACGTAAGGAGTTATTGGCCAAAGAAACAAGTCTTGCCAAGTAAGACTAAGAAAAACTCTTCCAGAGACCCAACTGGTGTGAAAGATAAAATTCAGAGAAAAAAATTAAGCTGAACATTGGGAAGGGTCTGCTATGATACCAGTTACATAGTGGAATATCTTCTGAGAACATCCTCACTCTTGCTGAATGATGGCTGAGATGACTATTTATTTGTAACTATGAACCTATGATTCACTGAAGAGCATCCCACAACTCTGCTACACGACTGAAACTTGTAACACCTGAACAGTCACTGAAACCAGACCTAAGAGTTAATCACACTGTGGTGGGATATGCCACTCCTCAGAGGCTTCGCTGCAGACAAAGAATGCTTTCAGTCACACAGCTGTCAGGATGAAACCCAGCTAGAAACTTCCTCTCTTGGAATACCAGTATACTTCATTACTTGACGTGAAAAGACTTCTATCATTAAACCTGTTATCACACTCACGTTATTGATCATCTCACAGACATCATGGATTTTACACACCGCAGGAATTCATTTCATCATCCCTGAAGGATGAGAGATTCCCAGCAGATGGCCCATTACTGGGTGGAAAATAAGGAATACTCTGAATGTCAATTTATGAGACTGTTCCTCAATGGTTTCTTACACTGTGCTCCAAAAGAAACATCGATTTATCTATACTTTTCTCCACTTAGTGCCTTTGTCGTGGACAGACAGCACCATGTTCTGGACTGTGTAATGCAGTTAGAACATAGCAGGATCAACACCGTAGGATAATTTCTTCTGCCTTGCATACTGCTTCACAGGTTCTGTAGTTGCTTTTTTTTTTTAAAACTAAATTCTCCCTTCAGTCACATGATTGTAAAGAAAAATCTACACAAAACAGCTCTTCTGAGGAGTCACAGAGTGATCTGCTATGTCAAGTACAACCTCACTGTCATGCTATTACAGATGCTTCAACTCTTTCTACACAGAGCTATTATTTTGCAAATAATGGTCACTTTTGCGCTGTACGCTGTACTAAGGAATATTGGAACAAACAACTATGTAGCTATAACTTTTGTTGTAAATTCTTATGACCAGAGTGGTACTGTAGGAAAGAAGTTATAGAAAAAGGTGTCACAGCATTTGAAACGTGGGTACCAGGACTGGTGTAAACACAAGCTTTTTTTCTGGTTGAAATTATTTTAACATCATTGATGAATCATTTCGTGCCTGCTGATGCTCAGAACGTGAAATACATAATGCCATCTTTCTTTCAAGTGTAGTAGTAGGGTACAGAGCAGGTATAAGATGTATCAGGAGTTATATATGTCACTGAAACATCAAATCTAAAGAAAAAAAGAAATCTCAAGCAAAACTTACTTATAGTCCTTCAGATGACTGCAAAGTTCATTCATGCGTGCAGGTTTAGCCATGCAACAGTGACCATACACATAAAATACCCTCATGAATCTGAGAGCCATGAGAATTATTATAGGAAGCTGGGGGAACAGAGGGGACTTCCACAAGAGGTTCACATGATGATGGTTCCTTCTGTTTTTTTGGGGAGTAAAGCTGAGTTATGCTGGACACGTAAGCAACTTGGCAACACTTACTACAGGCATTCTTTTGTACAGGCGGAGACTCAAATTCACCAGAAGCTTTGGTACCAACTAACGCTTCCACATTCCCCAGTGCTAAGCAGTTCCAGAATGAATCTACATAAGTGTCATGAGCCGCAGTTCGACCCTGTGTATCTTTCGGTATTGTCCTCAGGTCCTGAATGAAAAAGGTGGAGTTAGACTCTTAGAGGAGAAAAAGTTCTTGATTTGAGTAGATTCTTTTTCAGTGTCAGTGGAAAAAAAATAAACACATTTTCCCAAGACAAATTCTGTGCAGAAACCAGCACAGAACACCAACAAATAGAACAATCTATTGAAAATGACAAACACACACAAGAGAGAAGCATTAACTCTTGACAGCTTGAACCTTCTCACTGTTTTGAGGATCTGGATACTGTCTCTCAACCAGACCGAGATTTTGTGAAGAGCAGTGACTTAACACACAAATCAAATGGCATTCAGCTGTATGCGTCAAACATTTTAAACTTCACTTTAAAATAAAAGCAGAGTAGGATACAAAGTAAAATGTTAAAAATTTGGTCTGTTCCATGCTTCAGAATTTAAAATCAAGGAATTCTATTTCCTCCTTTTGATTATAAAGCGTAGGGTTCTTCAGGAATCACAAGCTATCCGGAGCACTTATAAAGAAAGCAATATCTCCATTAAACCAATTTGCCTTACAAAACTATGGTATCTTTTCTCCCTGCTTATCTCCCCAAACACAACAGATTCTAATGGGGGTGAGGAAACTTCAAAGTCTCAAGAATTTTCATAAAACCTCAGCTTGCTTTCTCCGTTAAAAAAGACACACTGGAATTTGCATCTCCAGTGATTGTAACGAGGCAGAAAGAGGCGCAAAAGGTAGAGAAAAGATGAACCTGAGGAGAATTCAGAAACCTGCTTCAAGATATATTCTCAAGTGAGAAACGAGTCTGAGAAACAACTGAGCTGTGATACAGAGAACACATTTCTACCCGGCAGTTGAGACTGTGTTGTCTCAACCAGTAATCATTTGCACGTAATCACCACCTACTTACAAGTTCCGCATAAACAGAAATTCACTTCTTAACTCATTTTTCTTTTAATTTACCAAAACATATTTGTTTAATTATTTACAAAAGCTTTTGTAATTGAATCAGGATCCATCTGTGGGGTTTATAAATAAATTCCAATTTCCAAGTGAACAAACACGTTTTTCACAGCATCCATCTTAGTCCAATCATATCTTTCCTCTGCATGTGCCTACATGATGAGGGAAGGAAAGGAATAAAAAACCATCCTAAGTGCTTGGCAACGAACTCTCTCTATTATTGTCAAGAAATTGCACATCAGATGAGAAGCTGCTGAGCTTAATTAAAAGGAAACACAGTTACAGTGTGTTACTTTCTTCTTAAGTTAGGATTTATTTTAAACTTGCAGAAATCCTCAACATCCTCTTAAAGGAAATAAAGATCTCAGAAATGCAAACAGATTATAGAAAGCACCAAAATGGCATTCAAGGATTGCTTGGTTTAAATATCCCTCTGTATTTCTGCACAGTTACTCTACTGTTTGGGTTCCCTTGCGACTATTATTGGTGTTAGCTTTAGTGGAGGCATTTTTTAAAAGGAGAAAAACCGTGGCAGGTCTATAAATGTAAATGCCTGCTTTTAAAAAGAAAGAGAGACTGGGAGGGAGAAAAAGAACTAAAGAAAAGGAAACAAACCAGCAAGCAAACAAGAGAGTTATGATATCAGGTTTCTTTGTGTCTGTTTTCATTCTGAAATGCAAATGAAGGCTGAAGCCTACACTCCAGCATATAGCAATACAAAGACACTTGTATATGCATTGAGATTTTTATGATTTTAAACATAGTTTTTTTGTTTTATGTATGTATGTCTATATATACTGCATGTAAAATAAGCAACTTTGTGAATCACCCATCGCATGTTTGAAGAACGTGGTTTCCTTGAAGATCTTAAACCTGATGGGATTTATCTAAAAAAGGATAAAACTGATCAGCAATTTGAAGACAAAGGAAATTCAGACATACAAAAAAATCACTACTGCTGCTACTGACTACGCACGTTAGAAGAGAACATCCAAGTTTGCTCTCTCTGGTGTGAGGGAGTAGGTATTTATTCTTTCAGATTCTGCTTTACACAGTTGGTACCTATTGCTGATAAAAACAGGCACCTCCTTTCAAGTGACTGTTCAGGGTTGCGATGTTGTGTGAATAGAAGAATTCTCTAACAAAACTTAGAAATACATCTAAATTTGGAAGGAATGTGAGCTTTCAGAAGTGGCCCTATTCCTCTCAACATTTCCAGAAACAGCTGTAGTAAATGCCTTTTATAAATCTCATTTAGAGATGCTTGACTCTCTTTGTCCACTCTGTAGGGAAATCTGGGTGAGGTTTTGGCTTCTGCTTGGGCAGCCAGAAGGCTGACACACCTAATTATTAAGCATTCAAGCGCTTTACAGGGTCTAGTCTAAAAAGTAAATTCCTCATAAATTATGTCAGTGATTGAAAGGTCACAATGGGACTAATTCTTGGACTCAAATCTGTGAATAAGATTAGCTATTTTGCTGAATGGGAGATTTCATATTGCTAAATGATCAACGTTTGCCACAGACACACGAATATACACTGACTTTCTACACATCTACTATTTATAACTCTGCAAAATTAATGGAGAGTGCTGCCATTTTATTTGCATATCACGATAAACTGCTTTTCAGTCCTCCCAAACTGGTCACTGAGGGATTTGAGGCAATGGCAGAACAAGTTTTCTGATTTTCTGTAGCTCTGTAATCTAAATTCTGCCCCCCCCCCCCCAGAAAGTTTTCACAGGTAAGATATGAAAGACTGATAGATAAGGTAGGAAAATATTAATAAGAAAACAATACTTTGTTGATGTTTTGCTGGGTCATTTTCCTTGTTCTTTCCCAAACAAATGCAGGAAATACATGATTGTTTATTACAGGGAGTAACAAGCAAGGAAACATCAATCCTGCATGTCCAGGGCATGAAAAATGAAAGGCTTTATCACGTTTAATGTGTATTGCATTTGTTTTATACAAACTTCAACTATACTTAGGAGACCTGCAGTACATTTTGAAACATAGAATTATTTGACTAAATTATTCAAATATTCTTTGATTCCTGACATCTTGTAAATGCAATGAAAAGTTCATGCTTTGAGGTCTTTTCAGATCTGTACAGCTCAAAAGTGTACTGAAGAAATTAAGCCTCTTTACTTCTGCCAGAAACTCAGAATACAGTAAAATAAGTTTTCCTCTATAACACCACATTATTGCATTTTCCTGCAGTCAGAAACAATGTGTAGAGCTGTGGGAGGCATGGAAAACACTCTGTTTTGCCTAGGAATTATCAGATAGACAGGAGCACTGCAGAGGTGGGGAGCTGAGCTAGGAGGGAGTGAAATAATCTGGCAATTAAAGGAAGCAGGAAAAGCAATTGTAAATAAGGAAAGCCAACTTAAAATGCAATTCCAGGTGAACATTTGAGAAGGCAGTTTAACCTGCCAGCCTACAAAGAAGTAAGTGGAAATAAGTGAGTTGAATTTGTGAAAGACATTCAGTTATCTCGAGGTCTCTGTCACACTGAAATCTATAAAGCCAGAGTAATGTTTCTAACTGTAACAGAAACATGATTATTAGTGGTTTTGGTTTTTTTTTCCTGTGTGTCAGATGTAAAACTTGCATCTTTGTGCAGCACCTCCTCCACACAACCCACCAAGGAAACTGACATCGCATTATTTTACTTCTTCAACTTCCCCTTTCTGCAGAGCCCCAAAAGCCCTATTTCCCCTCTGCTACCAGTAATCGCACCTCTTCCATCATAAAAAAGTACCCCATGTTCTTCCCTAATTTTAACAAGCAGGGGTTTTGCATTTTTTTAGTCCATAATTAGGTTTTATAAAACCTATTGTCAGACCTATTTTTCTCAGGCAGAACGTTAGGTCACAAAATTTAGTCCATACAAATCTTCTTTAAATGATTATTTAGAATGTTAAATTGAAATGGTGTTTGAAAGTGAGCTGGGCATGTTTTCTGGTGTTTTTACGCAGTAAGCAGCCTAGCTTTGCCATGTGGGAATTCTCAGGGTAACTCTAAAGACTGATAGCACAGAGCTGCAGGTATTGGATACAGAGACATGTTCTATCACATTCCCTCTTGAATGCAGGTTTCTGTGTCATTGTACAGTTATTGGCTCATGATACTGGCTCATCAACCACCTATTTCATAATCCAGGCAGCTTCAATTATTCCTAACTGCTGCTTAGAAACTATTGATGACTGTGCATTTTGTTCACACAGAAATGCTTAGGACAAAGAAGTTCCCAGGTAAAGAAAATTATTTCCCTGCTAAAGACTCATAGAAACACAATTCTCTACTATCTGTCATAATACCACCTAGTACAGGAAATGTTTGCCTGCACTTCCACTCATTCGGCAAAGGGATAATTTATTTTTATTCTGTTGTACTTATTGGACTAATGAGAATTACACATCAAGAGAACAAAAAAAAGCTGAATTAATGTGCTTGTTCAGAGAAATTTTCTGTCCAGTCTGTTGCCCTTTTATTGTACAGATTAAGCAAAAAATAAAGCCAAGAATGTTTTTACATGCCCTCTCTTTTTTTTTCAAACTATCCATGAGAGTAAATTTCTTCCTGGCCCCTATATATGTGATTGCATAGGATGAAATAAGATTGGATTCCCATTAACAAAGTAGTAACTGCGTTCAACCTAAATTTTTAGAAAGACAGTCTTTTCCCCATTGTACTGCACTTCACAGCATACAATTTTATAGCCCCTGTGTAGAATACAACCGTAGTGAGGACTTACTTCTGCCAATGACATTTTTTTCTACATACTTAGATTGTAAGATGTGTGCTCCCAAAGCAGCAGTTACTGTCAGATCTTCCACCACCACTGAGATCATAACTAGAATTAAAGAAATTCCTCTTTTGTTGCACATAACATTCTTTAACTCTATTTGCTCTCTTCCTTAATTCTCCAGGCTCAAAATACAAAAAACTAAGCATAAATTATCCAACTTAAGCAAAGTGTTCATCATCCCTCCCAACTTGCAAGTCAGAACACTGTATTTTACATTGCTTTGCAGTTCCGACCTAGAAATTGAATTGATTGTGTGTTATTAAGGAAATATGTTCACATTCACATTCTCATTTATGCATATTTAGATTTTAATGGAAGAAAATATTAGATTGAGCAAGAAAGTGAAGCATTTCTAATCAGTGCCGGTATATATTTGTGTTGAGCCTAATGGTTTCTCCTTCAGAGAGTCAGACTGGATCAAACCAAATACAAACCAAACAATCCCACTGAAACAAATTTTGTCATTGAAAGAGATGGAATTAAAATATTTATCTGGCAGATCATTCTTATTACTTTGGCCTTAGGAAGTCACTGATATCCTGCTATAATTAGAAATAAATTGGTCAGCGTCACAAAAATCCTTTGCAGTTTTCTTTGTGACTGCACTTTTAAAGAGAGGAGAATCCATACATTATTTTGTTCTCTATACTGGTGTAAATGATCTCATTGGCTTGAAAGAGATCAGGGAAAGCTATCAGAACGTTACAGTGAGAAAAAATTCTTAATGAGGCCTGTTATCCTATACAGTCATCTCCCAAGGGAAATCACAACAGTAATAGAGACCAGCAAAGCAGTGGATAATACAGAATATTAAAATATTCCTCTTTTCCAACACCAACAGATTATTTTGTATGTTTATGACACACATTGTTTTGGACATATACAGATGTGTGCATTTCAAAACTGGGCCAAAAAACATACACTACGTTACTAAGAGGATTTGAGGATTCACTGTAGTGTCCGTAGGAATTTTGCATGGCTTTTGAATGATTAACTCCATGGTAATTATGGTATGATATCATTATTTGTACAGGAACTGTGAAGATCAGGAGTTTATAAACAACAATATATAAGTAAGCGCTAATGAAGGACTGCTTTGACAGTCCTCATGCATGTTTCCTGCTGGTCTACATTCAGTAAAGAGCTGAATTATTTCAATGACCAATATCACAACCATTGTTTTTTTAAAAACCATATATCTCAGGAATGAAGCTGGTACTTTCACAGTAAGAAATCCTTGGAGTTTGCTACTTTTTTCTAAATAACAATGATTCAGAATTTCCATATTTGTCTACTGATGCCCTCCATGGCCTTTCAGATGTTCACTTCAAGAATAACAAACAGATTGAGAAAAATGTAAGCTTAAGTTTAACAGGGAAATCTGATGCTTACTCCAATTCTGTCACACTTCGGTGATCTCAGAAATAAGGTGGTTACCATACAGAATAACTCTTTTAATATATAAAGTCATCTTAATTCTTGAATCCCAGAACCAAAGCACCACATGGTTTTAATCATGAAACACTGAAGTTACCCAGAAGAGCAGAAGCAGCAAAATTACTGCCTCAAAGTAGCTTTCACAGCCTATATGGCCATATTTCTGCTTTTCTATTATGTCCAATTAGCATTCCTGTATTTGATTAAATAGTCCTTGTCAGTGATGTTTACACATTCATTTCCCAGAAAATTATTGAAGCTACAAGTTTAGTCATTGCAGTAATTACATCCTCTTTGCTTTCAATAAGGTGAACTGAAGCGGTTTTAAAGAACATATTAACAGCAGTAAAACAAGAGCTAATGTATAACGTTTTCTTCAGTAATTTTAGCAGTGGATCTGTGAGGAGTGTTAGGCTGTATCAAATTGAACTTATCAAACAGTATCAATGGCAATAATCTCTATTTACATGCTTGATTTCAGGGCTTTGTATTTCTCCTTCAGACTACTTTATAATACCTTAGGCATTATTTCAACATCCCTTGGTGAGATCTGGATGCATAATGTGTTGCTCCTGGGTCTTGGTATATAGATGCTGATTTTCAGTCCATCCTTAATTATATCTGCTGATCTGGGAAAAATGTATTATATTATCTCACAAAATTTGTTCGGCTTTAATTGCCACTGAATTAAAAATTGAGGCAAGGGAATCATTTTTCATAAATCCAATACTACTAACAGCAGTTACTCTAATTGTCTTTCTACATAACAAGAGAGAAATTTCTGTGCAAAAGCAATTAAACCTCCTCTGATGTTTACAAATCAAACATTGTAGAACTAACTGAGAATTAAATTGGCTAAAATTCAGTAAATAGAAAAATGAATCTGGGCTATTTTTACTGTCTATGCTAAGCAAAATGCAGAAGCAAACAAGCAGAGGCAACTGCAAAAAGGCAAGAATGTTTCTCCTCCCAGTATACCTACTGATATCCAATACTTAAAAGTTGGTATCTACTGCATAGTTGCAGACTCTTCCGTTTCATATAACCATAGAATCACAGAATCATTAAGGCTGGAAAAGATCTCTAACATAATCTAGTCCAAGCATCCATCTACCACCGACACTGCCTGCAAAATGCATACAAATAAAAAATACATACAAAATGGACAACAATCCTGTACTTTTAGTCACAGGCACCATTAATTATGTCACAATATGCTTCATGCATGAAATGCATAAATGTGAAATATTCGTTATGTACTTACCTGAAATTCACACTGATGGTATCACACCAGCATCAGCAGCGAGGATGGAAAAAGCGAGGCATCACAGCCTTCCAGATGGCCTGAGGAATAAAAGCTTTAGAAAATAAGCAGTTCAGGGAGATTGTTGTATATTACAGAGCCTTGCTGCAAGAACAGTTTAATTAATGAACCCAGTATCGCTGCCCTGGTTCTGGGACCACAGGATGAAAAAAAAACAGACAACATTATTAGTTACTCTCAGCATGTTACATGAAGAAACAAAAGTCGCGTCAAGACCTGTGTTTAATCAGCTTGAATAACTAGAGAGAGAACTCAGAGGCAGTGAAGAGTACAGTTTATTGAAGACCACTTGACCTGAAGAATAGCACAGAGAAGGCAAAAAACAGAAGTAAAAGCTTCTCTCTGAGGGGTCCATCTGTATGAGCCCTCAGACTGCAAACGCATCCTTGCTAGGATGCATGTGCACAAGCCCCAGGGTTCAATAGTCCTTTGGCCTCTGAAATAGCTTGGGCACATTAGCAGTGCTCAGCAGATCTGAAGCTGTGGAAAGGCTCAGGTAAGATTTTAGTCATTTGCTTCAATCTGCACCGTCCTGGCTGTACTCCCATCAGTTCCCAAACTACACATTCGACATCTAATTCAGTAATATCTACACCATTTGTTTTCTTTTTTTCCATTCTTTGTATAGTAGTATTGTCTTGATCTTTTCAGTCATGTTGTATATTCACTGCACAAACACCTGGAAGAAAACACCTGGTGACTTTGCAAAAATGAAGAGATGTACACTCCTTGCCAGGAGGTTCAGAAAGTCGAACTCATTGTCTAACGCACTCATCCAGATCATATTTCACTTCTGTAGCTATACTATAAAGTGCAGCAGCTGGTGAGCGTAAACTTGGCAATGCCTTCTAGCAGACAAAATGATGCTCAAATGGAGAATCCAAGCAGTTTGCCAGGACTCTTGAATTCAGCTTTGCATATGTCTTTGAAAATAACAGCATTTTTCCTACTTTGTAGTTTAGATAAATGGCCCCTCCACTGTCCTAGTCAGTTTGCCTTTTCTTTTGTAACTACGAGAGAAAACGCTACATGGTAAAAAGGTCAGCTTAATTCCATCTAGACTGTGAAATAGCACATCAAGTATACGCAATAATTAGTAGTAGACAGTTTATAAAAATCAACCAAGATTTTGGTGCTGCTTCTATGCAAGCCACCAGGGGAAAACAAAACAAAACAACAAACAAAAAACTCATGCAAACAATTTTAATGACTCATTCCTAGTAAGGAGAAGTTAGTCTCACATCTGACAAAGCACTGACTTTGCCTTGGAAGAAAAAATAATGTTTAATTGAACAAGACACTGAGTAAAATGAAATAACTGAATTGATTTGCAATATAATGGGAAAAAAGATTAAATTTGGAAAGAAGAAACAGAACATAAATTTTACTGTGTAAATTTTTTGTTTAGCAGTTCCTATTATTAAAAACAAACAAACAAGCAACCCAAAACCCTGAAAGAAAGAACATCAGAGAATAGAAAAACAATTCAGACATAGGTTTGGTCTAAGGCACAGACATAGCCACAGGCATGCCAGAATCTTCTTGCCAGTTAGTTACCAGTGATAAAAAAAGAAATGCACATTGCTGTTTGCCCTTTGTGGGATTCAGTTTCCTGCCTAGTAGACTGTTCTCTGCTTACAGTTGTAAAATATTACATGCAGCTGTACTAAAACACAGGGCACAGGCCTGTGACGTGAACTAGACTGCTGTGTATAACTGAACTGTCTGGCCGTTTTAGTCACTGCACTGTGTTTTACATAAACTTTTTCATACTTTCCTATGGAGAGTAAAAGAAAGATATTAAAAAGCAAGTGGGGCTTTCCATTAGCTAATTATTCCTATTTTCCTGTTAGTTTTTCCCATCTCTTAATTAGTCAAATTTTGTTTAATTTGTGGTGTAACACTGACAGAGCATATACAATTTTAGTTGGAATGCGCATATATACAATAAACGTGTGTGTTGCACTTAAGAGTGCAGTTTCTTCTATTCATGTTCTCTTTGTGCTCCTAATATTTGCTGATGTGATTCCTACAGATTCTCAACTTCGTATGTTTTAATTCTGTTCCGGCTATTGCCAAAACTCATTACCTGTTTCTAATACGAAATCAGGTGGTCAGACCCTGATCTCCTCCAGCAAACCCAGCACATATCTATGGAAGATGTGGCAGATTCTTCACTCTAAAAGCCAATGGTTGTCAAAACAAGAGTCTTGCAAAGATAGAATTATATCAAAGAAATAGGAAAATCAACACACATTTTATTGAAATATCATGATACTGTAGACTGAAAATTTCAAAACACTTTTTGGCTCTTTTACACTTCCAGGCCTTCAGCAAGTTCTCAATTAAATTGTCTTTATCTACTGTTTGTGGGAAAGTAATATGGATCAATTTCTTCCTTCCAGCTATTCAAGCAAGACTACTTTATTCATATAATTCATCTATTCAACTGCAGGAGATTATTTAACTAAAACTTTTCCTCTCTGAGTGACTTCTATGTTTCAGATCCCCTCCCTTTCCTTCCTCTTTTCTTATTTGTTTTCTAATTCTTGCACTCACCGAAGATTTCTTGCAAGAAATGTCAAACTTAATATGTTATGCATTTGAGGAGATAATTCAGATGGTTTGTTTTACACTGTGTGTTCATGTTTAATATGACCTCACAAAGAACTCTCTTATCTTGCACAAAGAGCTCTCAGATTCCGGACTTCCCATTTGTTCAGCTGAAGATTTCTGTGGTTTGTAAAGCTGGATGGAAATGACCAAGAAGAAGGAAGTTAAATTATGCAAGAAAAGTTTGCTTCCACTGTAAAGGAATCCAGGCTACAAAGAAAAAAAACATGGTTTCCTGTGAAGAGTCTACCTTGCTGCAGCAACCAAAGGCTTTTTAGATCTAACAGACAAAAAGATCAATAATCCTCTATTCTCAAAAATCTGAGGCCTAGTTCCAATCAACCCTCTCATGCCACCGCCCCTAAGCAGCTCTAGAACTTATGTTTTTGTTTGATTCAAATGCTTAGCAGAAACTATTTTGTGTGTGTCAGGGTAAATTCTGATTCTTTGAGATATACTGCAGGTACGTTGTTCCTTTTATATATCAACAAG
>JANHGO010005997.1:0-68833 GCA_024606505.1 Aquila spilogaster
AGCTGTGCGGAGCCGGGAGTTGGGCTCCGTGATCCTTATGGGTCCCTTCCAACTCAGGATATTCTGTGATCCTATGATAACATTTTGGTGTACCAAAGTTTTGTACCTCCCAGTTTTGTATTCTGCACCAGAGGGAACTGCAACACATATCTACAGAAAGAAAGGCAAAGGGGTGTGATTAAGATGAGGGTTAAACATTATTGGAGTTAAAAATGGGCTAGAAGTTCTGCTTCTTTACAAATTACCATATTCACGACACAAAGAATGCCGCAAAAGCCCATATTTAACTGCACATTAAAATCGCCCATAACTAAAATGGTAGCTGCTAAGTAATTAAAACGTTTCCAAAAGCTGTTATGTGAAATGAGCAAGAAACACACACTATGTAAGTGCTGCTGGATATTGCTTCCGTTCCCCCTGAGCTGTGAAGGAAGCTGACAGGAGCGAGGCGGTCTGTGCGGTGGGAGGGCTCCCCTGGCAGCCGAGGCCTCAGGAGCCACATTGCGGTAACCAGCACCGGGACTGCAGCCTCTACGTGCGCTCTTACCAAAATTACGTTAAGCTGTATGTATGAAGGACTCAAGTGTGAGTGACAGGGTAAAACAGGAAGAGCGTTAATAGCTGCAAATAGGATTGAGAGGGCTAACTGAGGGATATTGAGGAAGAAGCAGGAGACTCCTATGGCTATTGATGGGAAACTCCCAAGAGGGGAAATCAGAGTATTAAAAAACATAATTTATGGTTTATATTGCACGATAATAGTATATTGTACAGAACTGTACAGATGAGCCTAACCAAGACACTTCCTCGGGGAAACATAAATCTAGAAATGAAATAGAAGCGGGACCAAATACTGCTCGGAAGGCAGCTTTTCATATAAAACAGAAGGCCACGTTGTTACTACTCACATAACATAATGCACTTACACACTTACAATTTTCTCTATTATTAATATTGCATGTTCTCATGGGTTTATGCATCAAACAATAACTTTGCACAGATATCCAAAGGAGAAACAGAAATCTTGACCTGAAAAGCCACCATAAAACTTAATGGCGAATACTGCTTTTAGTGGAAGCTGTGCAACAATACCCTTTATGATCAGGAAAACTGACAGTAAATCACCACAGAGAGGACAGTTACACGTGCCCTCTTGCACACCTGTGCAAGCAAGATAGACTACGGTCTTAACAAACCAACTCAGAGACGTGGAGAATTTTGCCTCTATATGTTATCAACACTAAATGTAAAAAATGTCTGTATTTTGTGAGCTAGAAAGTAACAAAAGATTTCTTTATGTTACAACGATCTACAAATGAATCTGACTAAAATGGGTTTGGGAAAGGGCTAACTAGATGAGCAGTAATGACAGCTGTACGAGCAGCCAAGGTGCTAACCACAAAGCACTTGTACTCTATGGGTAAAGAAGATGGAAAATGTTAGGAGGCAGACTGCTAGAAAAATATAAAAATCAAAGAAAAATGTGAGAGTTCAAATCACTACGGGATCTCCACAACTTTAACAAGCAAGTTCCAGAAGGTATACAGTAATTACGTAATTAAGCTAATAAGGAGTCTAGTGTATCTAGTCCAGTATCAGACTAGTATCTAGTCCACAGGAACAAAAAGCTATCAGAATATAACAGAACAAATGCCCAAGGTAGGAACTACCCTAAATATCAACACTTCAAAGTATTTCAAACTATGAAACTATCACCATTTATCTGAACTTCGCTAGAAGTAGTTCACAATGCACCTCATCAGGAGCATCAGATAGGGAGCTCAGGGCACCTTGATCACCCCAGGAGGCAGCTATGCCAGCTAATTAAATGTAAAAGCAAATGACAACATTCAATTTTCAATTAGAAAAATAGAAAAGGAAAGGGATAGAAAGAAAAAGAATGCTTGTTTTCAATCTATCAAAACAGGCATTCACAAAAAACAGGAGTGAAAAATTGACTGAGAAGCTGGTGTTAAGCAGTTGGGTTTACGTAGCTCTGGAGATAGAGATTTATCCCATCATGGACCAGTCTGTGCATTAATTGGGAAGCCACGTACATGACAAATGCATGATGACATTCTGATGCTTCGCTTCTCACTTCCCCTGCCAGTCCATCTCTCCAGTTTGCAATGTGCCATTATTCACAATGTCTCAACCTTTAGGGTGAGAAAATAAATGTTTCAACTCTTTCCCTGTGAGAGCATTCAGAAACAAGTACTTGCTCAAGCACTGCAATGACTCTCTCCTTGAAGAGAACAGTCACTGCGATTTACACAAAGACTGCTGAAAAGAGAATTTAGCTAGAAGCTCATTTACAACGAAACCCTCTTCTCATGACATTTTCCTATATTTATTATCTAATTTGCATTTACCTGCTCCTTATTGTCCAATCTTAGATGTGCTTAACCTAACAAATCCCTAACAATTCAGGAGTGGTAGAGAAGCATTATATGGATAAACAGGTATGAAGGTTATGTTTTCTAATTTAGGCATTGGAGCTAGGAGGTTAGTCTTGAGTTTTCTACAGAACTGCTAACCACTTGCTATCCTGGACATGTTCAAGCACAGGCTTCTTCCGAAGCTGTGAAAAGCATGCACTAATGTTCAGTACTGTGGTTTGTCTTCTCCTGGGTGGATCAAGCAGATCAATGTGGCCTTACACTTTTAAACCCCATCAACACATTCCCAAGGTCCTCACGTCGTTTGACTGCATTTGCTGCCAGTGAAGGCTCCTGCTGGGTGAAGAAAATTATTTCTCCGTAGTTTTCATTTATTGTCTCTCCAGAAGGCCACCAGCATACTAAGCAGGTGACATTAGAGAAAAAAAAAACCTTGAGGGTTGAATCAGACTGTAATTAACTGAAAGCTGATGGGGCCAGTTTTACAATCATTAATACTATTTTTTAATAATGTATTTTATATCCTACAAGTCTGTAACTAATTTAACAGATGCATCCAGAATATATTTATCAAACCAATCTCTATGGACATAGCATATGTGTGTTCTTAATATATCTAGTACACATACACATATATACATACATAAAAATATTTGCTGTCATACATAGACTCAAACACGTACTCAAGAATATAATAAACAACTGGACTAAATCTACTGCACATGAAATTTCCTTATATTTCCCTTCGACTAAAATTCGTAGCAGCAGAAGAAGGGGTTAGTGAGTTTACAGGTAACAGCCTGACCAACGAGCAATGCTTCATTTATTAATGCTCAGACGATTGAGAGTGCAGACAATCTGCTCTTACCTGTAGCAGAACAGAAGTTACACGCTCAGATCACAAACCAAGGGCCCACTCAGCACTTCAGTGTGCTCCAACTAAAGCACCACTCAGGAGGAATTTACAGATTTAAGTTACACGCGGGATACCTCCAGTTGTCATAATGCCTCCTTGCTCCCAGGGCGTTGAAGATTTGAATTTCATTGCAACTGGACATCAGATCATTGTAAAATACAATTGTTTAGGATCTCTGTACATTAATACATGCATTTTGTTTGTTCTATGATATGTATTTGCAGAGCATTTTTAAAAAACAAAAAAGAGTGGGAGCAGCAGTATCATATCACAGAAATTAGCTTTCTGGTTTCTATCTCATCTTCATTGAAGTCTGTTTCTGCTGCCAAGCAAGGTTTGGCTTCCTTCACTTATAAACCAAGTGTATTTGTTTCATCAAAAGTAGGGTATAATTGCTAAAGATTTACTTATTTTTATTTAATTTTATTTTTAGATAAAGATTTTTCGTTTTGAATTCCACAGAATTCAGTCTTTAACTTGAAAACTCTGTGTCTGTTTGGCCCTTTTAAACACAAGCATAACAAAGGAGGTGGTATGTGGGCTACCACAAGGAAAGGAGAGATACTGATGCTATGAGCTTTTTATTAGCACTCCTATGTTTATGATACTCAGCTTGTGCTCTGCTTAAAAAGGCACAGCCTCCTTCTGTGTATCTGGAAAAAGGCCCAATCACTCTGCTACAGGGTAATTGGGAAGAAGCATCTCCATCTCTGGAGCTAATCCCATTCCTCCACAAATGGAGCAAAAGGCAGACAGTGAAGGAAATGATATAGACACCAATGTAAGCAGATTACTTCCCCCCACCCCACATGACACTGTTTTGCAAATTCCAACTCTGAATGCACTGGAATAACATTCTGTGGGGGGGAATACTCTATTTACCAAACAATCCACTTCCAAGCCTCAGTGATTACAATGCTGGGCGGCACAGTCAGACAGAAGGTATCTGCCCTGTAGACTTTCCTTCTAGAAACACACCTGTAGTTAACTAACAGCATCCTTTGCATTTGATCCAGCAGTTGAAAATGTTCAACAGCGCCTGCAGAACATGACAAAGTGGACTCAACACAATGAAGAATCCAGAATAACCAACAAATTATTGGCAATTTACTGGCAATTGGCTTGACGTCCCTAGAGAATTGAGAGCAGCACTGTCCAGCTCCCTGCTACCATGAGTCCTGTGCTGCTCATGCCCATCAACCTCGTGCACTTGCTACAGGCTCTAGTGGCCCTTCTCTTTATATGAAACATGCCAATAATCTCCGCACCAAGGACAGAAATCACAAGGTCTAAGCAATCCAAATCTAATCCACCATCTAGCCTTGGCCTTGGTCTCCAGAGCAAAACTATAAGTGCACATTTCCTCCTCATGTGACTATAATTATCCCATGGAGCACTGTCAATCAGAACTCAAGCAGGAGCAGCACCTTGCAGCAGACTATGGGTTGCACGCTGCTGCATAAACTTGACATTACTGAACTCAGAATTCATCAGAATAAAACCTGCTGTGCTTACTGCTCACAGACTTCTGAGCACAGAAGTCAAGATTGCCACTTTGCTAGATGCGATTTCATTGCATTTTTGCTGTGTTGGACTGGATAAAAAACAAAAATTGTAATAATGGAATAGGAGCCAAGAACCTATACTCCATTTCCCAGTACAGATTCTTTCCTTTATATTTCTCATTTTCTCTCTCTGAAGTCTTCAACCATTCTCAATTTTGAATCTAAATTGTCTAGACCCATTTTCACCTCTGTTTTCTATTGCCTTATGGTTTCAGCTTCATTTTTTCCCATTTACTTCACTCTAAATATTACTCTCCCTATTACATCGCCCAGTTTTTGTGTGCTTATGAGTAATTATGAATTACTTTTTCATACACCTTTGGAGCTTCTGCATCTCATCTTCCACCTGATGGATGACTTTGAAAGGTATCCCGGGTACACAGTCAAGCTCACAGACATGCAGAGCATGTCAGCTCTTTAGCACCTTTTCCATTCAGGTTTCTTCTTCTAATTAGTTTTGTAATCTGAAAGAAGCACTACTCATATGAGTTCCTGTAGACACTCCTTGAAATTTAATAGCAGCAAGTGATGGCAAAGAGGAAGAGGGAGAAAAGAGTTTAAGAAACAAAGTGTTAGTAATGGATATTTAAGTAGAGAGCATAAAAAGAAACAATATACTGTGAAAGGAAGGTTAGTGAAAGACAGAGAAAGACAAGTGGGAGAGTTCGTAAAACTGAGGAATGTGGAAAGCGAAGGAATACAAGGAAAAGAGAAAAAAAATGACTAGAAAACACTGCCTGCTATTGCCAGGACAGTATGGTATGCCTGATAACCATTTTCTCCCTAGTGAATGTCTTCATTCACTTCTATAAACTGGAGGCCAAACTGGGAGGGCTGCAAACTGGATGAAATGAACCAGGACTGCAACTTGCTGCCCCATATTTGGTAGGTTTGAAAAGGAATTTTTTCCATTAGATGATCATCAAAACTCTGAAACAATTTTGTGGGGGCAGGGAGGTGGGACACCAGTGATGGAAGAAGTAAGAACTATCGACTTTCACCATTCTCATGATAATTTTACTACAATTTGTCTCTGGATCCCTAGAAAGGTCAATGTTACAAGAGCTTAAAAGCCTTGGACATCCTTAAGCCAGGCTCCATATCTCAGCAACTCTGGATCAGGTTTCACCTTCCTGGACACATCCATTTATTCCACACAAAGCTTACAAATCACTAGGACTCCACAAAAGAGATCATTTACAGTTCTTAGCTGTAGTTTATGTGCTTAGTCACACTCCACAATTGCTTGGCGAGAACTTTCTGCCATCAAATGGCTGAATAAAAGGAAATGTACTGAGTCACTATAGTTAAACCTATATGCTAGGATCCACAACTAACGTAATGTATTTCTGCCAGAAAATGCTGATTTGTTAGAAATGAGTCATAGGAGAAATTTAATGAAAAGTAATCTTCCAAGAGAACAAGCAAGCCAGGAGCAGCTTGCTTGCATCCCTTCCCCGCTATTCTGCTGCTGACTAAGGAAGGCTGCCAGACCCCTGAGAGCTGCACCCATGTTGCAAGGAAAGTACACGCTGATGCGTCTGAGATGCTGGGAGTGCACTTTCTCTCTCTTCTGGATGATGTACAGGGAGTTTTCTTTCCCCACTAGACTCAGTACTCTCAGACTGCTGGAGAATGCATCTCAAAGCAACAACCCGTCCTTGGTGCAGAATTTTTTACTGTTTCTAAAAACAACAACAAAGCCCCTGTGATTTTCTTTATAATTCTCAATATCCTTTTTAGGCAATGTATTTCATTTAAACCCTCACTCTGCTTTTGAAATTTCTGTTACTGTTCCTACTAATACATAAATCATCCTGAGATTGCACTGTAAGACAAATTCAGCACCCATCTTGTCCTGACTGCACTATTAACAGCGACCTGTTATCTTTAATGTGCACTGCAATGCGTACTGCTACCTCATGGGCAGATACACAGCAGCTCTATCATTACTGGCTCTGTTTTGCAGACTGATTCTGCACAGGGATATAATCAATGCCTTAAAAATCTATTTACATATGCAAAGCTACGCATATAAAACAATCTTTGCAGGACCAGTGATTTCATCTCTCTGTTCATTAACGAACATATTTTTCCCTCACTTCATGCATTTTAAAACATCTCCCTAATGAGTTTACACAGTAAGCATTAATATTTCTTCTAACGTTTTTCCATTAGCTCTGTCAGACTCAATCTCTTATCATTTGTCATGTTGCACAGAAAATCTGATAATTAACAAATATGTTGCTGTTGTTGCTCAGTGATGAATGCAGTTGTATAAGAGCACGGGTCTCTGCCTTCATAGTATTTGCTGTTCACTCTCATTCTGACACAGAGTGATGAAGAGATGTATAAGATGCCATATGAAGCACTCACTAACTTTGAATTGTGTGTGCCACCACACATTCAAATATAGTATATACACACATACGTACAATGCATATATTTAGAATACATATTACATAGCATACTGGAATGACTTAGGAAAAGATGAAGGGGAGTCAACAGCACATTGGAGTTACCTTGTTCACTAAGGTTTACTATGGAAAACACTTCCCTTTGCAGAATCACAACTGATTTTCTAGCAGTGACTTCTCTTGGCAGATTTAAGTACTGCACAGCTTAAGCTACACATTCTGACACAAAATGTTTGCAGGCCCTGGCCTCTGTTTCTCCTTCAGAGATAACACTGTTAGCACACAGGCCAGTTTTTCTCACAGGTAGTTGCTACTTTGAAGCCACCCATCCATTCGCTGGGAAATTTCAGCTGAGGAAAGCAATCCTGAACAGAAACGAGCACAGGAGTGGGTCGCAGGGGCACAGGTTACCGGGTAGCAGCTGGCACTCATGCATTCTACTGTAGAGCAGAGAATGGGACGGGGTGCTGCAGACCAAAGTGGTTTAAAAGACTACAGAGAACAGATCCGGGTCCTTTTAATGCTATACTGCTCACTCTGGGTTGGTATTTTCTTGTCATCCTGAGCTACCTGCAGTATGATGAAGAGCATCTTCTGCAGAGACAAGGTGCTCTGTCTAGGATGTTATCATCCTGAACTTGACCTTGCAGGAAGAAGCCACACATTCATTTTCCACATATTATTTGCATTTATTTTTCTTCAGCCTACAGTAAAACACATCGTGCTCATCGCTGCACAGAAAACGCACTTGTGTTAAGAAGAATTAACCATTCACTAATCTTAACATCAGAAGCAACGTCTACTTCAGCAATTAATGCTACCAAGGGAGAAGAGATTTTTGATTTTTAGTACACAGCTCAGCTGATCACGCGTACGGCAATTTGCGAATTCCTCTCCCTTCCCTCCTGCTTTCTAACTCAAATTAAGCATTTAGGATGATCAAAGGAACAACGCATTATAGTAAAACCAGCTACTGCAGAAATACAAGTCATTTTCTTTAACAAGTGGTTTTGTTTGCAAATGGTGATGGTACTCTGAAAGCACATCCCTAATGGCGAGAAAACACGGTCTGTTCTGTCACTTTGATGGATGTTCACTGCAGTTCACTGTTATGAAGAGGGAGACAGGAGGACGGGACATCTTTTTATCTGCTTAATGGTAAATAATAGCACATTCATTGCTTATTATTCCTCCCCCGTTGGGCTGCTCTGTCTTCCCATCTATCAATTCCATGATGTTACACAAGCCACAAGGATGGTAAAGTCTTGCAGCTTTCCCTAGTGAAACAGCATAGCTGCTATATGCTGCCCTGTGCTGCTGCGGTCATCAGTACATGCAAAGCTGGATGCCTCTCTGCAAGCTCAAAGAGGTCTGTCAAATATGCACCTCCATGCTGTCCCCAAACCAGACTTGTTTGGGTGCTGCTGTACTTTTTGCTGATGAAAGGATGGAACCTTGGGGGCACTGCCTCTGAACTCAGGTTATTTGCCTTCTTAACAGCCAAAGGGGAGGTTCTGAGAGGCGAGGCCTCTCCCCGTGTTGGGCTGTACCATGCAAAGCCAGACACCGGGGGGAAATGACAGGGAACAGACCACAGTCTGAGCTCTGCTTCGGTTTTTGGCTTTCTGAGGTCTAACAGGAAGGCTAATTGAGTAGATAACCACAGCGCTCTGAGACACGAGCCATGTGCTCAGCTGAAATGGAGAAAGAACACGTTCACTTATGCCAATTAGACAAAAGGAAATCAGTGAGGCTTTTCTTCATTCAGGAAGAAGTCTCAAATTTGTGCCATTTAAATAATAAAAATAAATTCTCTATATTCAGGTCACAGATGGTAGCTGGACTCCAAATTCAGTTTTCTTAAAAAAATATAAAATCACAGCGCTCATGTATTATCCAGGAAGACCTCACTAACCCTCACAAATCAAATCTGCCTGCCACATCACCGCCATTATACACCACGCTCTGCCTCCATTCACACCAGTTTAAATCACCACTGACTCTGCCAGCTTTATAATGTTTCTTTTAATTTACAGTAGGGTAAAGTGAAAAATAGCGTGCTTTCTCAAATCATTTATTTTCCTTTTGTTTCAGCTCTGTACGGCACCCAAGACTTCCTCTGGTTTCCAGTAGAAAGAATGTATGTGTGAAATCCGTCACTCTCTACCAACAAACACCAATCTAAATTTCTTATGTTTTGTCTCTTTTCATTAAAATGTTTTTTCATATCTGCATTCTTACCACAACAGGTTTGTAATTTTTTATTTGTTTAAAATCAGTTTAAACTTAAAGAGCATTTTGCATATTTGCATTGGAAATGCAATGCTGTTGATTTGAAAGTTAGTATTCATGTGTGTTCCCGTGACATATGAGTATCCGTAAGACTAATGTGGGAAGACATTTAATTAACACAATAAATATCACCTCAAAATGTTAGATGTATCTTTTGTGACCTGATATTCACTGCTCACGCTGTCATATTTATTCTGCTGGAAAAATAACCAATCATTAGAAATGTGAATTTGTGAAGAAAAAAAATATAAACGAACAAGCAAGCAAGCAAGGTCTCACTCAAAAATATTCCTTGGAGCATCCCGTTATTTGGACTGAAGTGTTTTGATCTCAGGCTAACTTATGAGCCAGTCACTTCAGAGAATTTAAGGAAGTTTTATTGGTATAAAACTGGTGCAAGATAAAGGTCAACCTATTCCATTTTAACGAGTGAAGTGAGATTATTTACCACTCAATTTACAGACCTAAGGTGAGTGTGTTCTGCACTTCATCCACTGGTTGTTTCCTTAAAAAAAAAACACTCAGCAACTGGGGATTGCCTCACAATCACACTAATAAAACATTTAAAGAAACATCAGGGCGTAAGCCACTCAAAGCTTATCAGATCATTAGAGTGACTGTCACTTAGAACTTGATGATGAGAGGTGCTGAGCAAAGTGCAAAGATCCTCAAGTGAATGCTGTGTGAAAGCTGCACTGTCCAACGTAAATGCAGTCTCCGCTCTAGAAGTGGGAAGATGCCAGATCCTTAAAGATCAAGTCATAGGAAGATTTGGAAATCTCAGTCTGAACATTTTCATTTAAAAACATTCCTTTGAAATATTTGCTGTTCAATGAGGATAAGTAAATTCCATTCATTTCTCCATGTTGTTGCCCATTTAATGAGGCAGAAAAGCATTTTATTACTCCCTTCTGATGAATATACAAGCACCAAAACCCAAAGCCAAGCAGTGAAACAAACAGTAAATTATTTTCAAACCTCCTACTTCTGTGTTGTTTTTTTTCAGCAGTTACTGCCATCAGTCTTCTCAGCTTAGCAGCAATAGATTCAAGAGAAATTTCCTTTTAAACTTTGTAGATGTTTAAACTGAAGGAATTAACAGAAGAAATTACTTTCACCTAAACCAAACCCATGCAGTGTAAGGTCCCATGAAACTTGGTAAACTGAAATAAACTTTTCCTCCAAATGCCTTCTCTGAAATTCTTGAATGATCGCCTATGGTTGAACTGGAATGCATTTGGAAAGGTTTGAATTGAAACACAGCTAATCCAAAAGACATCTTGGCTTCCTACAGAGGTGTAAAGGATAAAAAAGGGATTTCGGTGGACAATGCATTGTTATTATGAATTATGCAGTGAGCTGAAATGACACTGGAATAGTCATCAAAGTTCCTAAGAACTGCTCTCTTCCAGATGAGCTAACAGAGCAGCTCTGTGCTCTGAGGTTAACTGAAATAAAATCTAAGAGTGCTGTGAAATGCATTTGCTGTATTTGACTTTGAGAAGTTAGAGGTGATTCTGCTGACCTGACGGGCAGCAACAGCTCCGTTTCACACCACTACCTGCATGAAGATGGACACAAAGCTTCACCTAAAACACATACGACAAGCTGTAACCTTTGCAAAGATATTTCAAGAAATCAAGAGGTGCTGATCTGAAATCTATGAAATCATTCACGGAATTTTCAAATATTGTCTGTAGGAAGGAGTCATCATCCAGCAGTGTTACAGTAACAGGCTTAGAGGATATGCGACTGTAAAAGCAGTCTGTCCTGAGCCTGATGGAATGCAAAGAAGACCCTAGGGTTGAAGAGGCTTACTGTTGTAAAGAATGAACCTCATTTCATTTTTTCTATAACATGACTGTGCGTCATTTTTAGGACCCATAAATTTTTCAGGTACAGTGCTAATATTAATTATTGATTGGATACAGAAGTGTCAGCTCTCATTGGGCATAATTATACATGTCAAACTGTGAGTTAATAAATGTGTGTTCTTTGAAAGTGAGTTAGTATGCAGCAGAGGGCCTTATTTTCCATTATCAATAACTGATTTATAATTTCAAAGAATTATTCTCACTATATTTTTTGAGAGGAAAAAGGAATTTTCTACCTTAAGGCTACACTGTCTTCATTCAGTCAAAAGACCACAGAGAAGTAACACTTAAGATGAAGTCTGCACAGCCTGTGGCTCTGTTACAGATCTGTTGTACCTCTTCCAAAGATCAAGCCTTACCCAGAGCTGTGCATCTTCCACATTGCTGGAAGAGCCCATGCCACGTGGCAAGCCTTGGCTATGCTGGTGTTGTGAGCAGAAACATGAACACGAGCTACAAAACCAGGAAGCGCACGAGCTGCACTGCCCTTGACAGCTCTGGCTCTAAGAACATGGTCCACTGAAGCTCAAAGAGTCTAGTTAATGCAATGGGGAGCTGGGATTGACTTCAAGAGCACAGGAGTCTGAGCTACTGTGTTGGTATTCAAGTGTTACTCTAGCCCATGAGCCTCAACAGCAAAAGTCTCACTTATTTCAATTAAAGGAGGCTTGGGTCTATTTACTATAGCTCAGTCAATTCTTGGAAAAATAATTAATTCCTTGTCATGCCTCATGTGTATTGATTTTTGTAATTACAATGAAATTGGAGGCAAGGGTGGGAGAAAGGGAACGTACCTGATTTATGTTTAATGTGATGCACAGGCTGTCAAGGACAAAAATTGAGATGCATACCCATCCTCAACACACTCTGTTGTGCTTAGGTAGTGAGTGGCAGACACACTGTAAAGAAGAATCTAAAATGGCACACTGATGTGCAGAGTTCAGTACTGCGGTGTAAAGAGCTGTTTCTATGGCACCTCCATAGCATGTAGAAGAGATGCCCAAGGGGAAGAAGATACAGACAGCACAAGCTTAATGTGTATTAATGACTAAGAAAAGAAGACAAAGAATTAGAATAGAGGAGAAAAAAATACAAGCTGTTGCTGATAATAAAGTAGCAAGTAGATAATGTACATATGAAATAAAAGGAGAAAAGAAAATATATACAGCTTTGTTTGGCAATGATGCTGTTAGGAAAAAGACAGTAGCATGAGAGCATTTGAACTTCATTTCCACTGTGTGTTCACTACAATGGCACTCAAGTTAGAATTTTTTTAACCTATTTGACTTTAAGTAATGTTTCTCCTTTTCTAAACATGGTTGTGCGAATGGTTGCCTTGTTTCTACACACACACAAAGGGACTTGATGACATCACTCAATATTGACAACAATAAAATAGTGACAGTACTTATACTCTAATTTCTTACAAAGACACAGTAAGACATTTAGGGATCATTAAAGCCAGTATTACACTGATATCAGCAGGACCACAACTTAAAGAATTATTTCCATACTTTTGCCAACATTAAGTGTTCTCCAGTTCTTCCAAGAGAAAAAAAAGTTATCTTTTATATAACAGCCCAGCAGATGAAGGTTAAAAAACAGTCTCACATCTAAAGATTAGAAAGACATCATATATGTGATGGAGAGGCAGAGTTTCAGAATGCGAATCAGTTCTGAGCTCAGTGCTTTCATCTAACGACACGATATTTTAAAATTAAACAAAAAGTGAGCCACCTGCCTCCAGTGCAGGGAACTAATTTGCATCAAGTTTGGGCAGTTTCTTTAAGCTGTTGTGTTAAAAGTCAGCACTCCTAAGCAAGTTTTCCTCTGGTGACCTACACACACCATGACAAAGGAGGCTGCAAACTCATACTTAAAAAAGAAAAAGAAATAAATTATCCCACTAGTATGGCGGTCTGTTGCCAACACTTTCTGAAATGAAACGATGTTCTTCCCAGCTTTGACACAGCCCTGTGCACAAAGTCATAGCACAACCAACTGTGAGTCAGTAATAAATAACCACAGGACAGTGATTGATGATGGCAAATCTGTCTCCAATGGAATTACTGTAACAATACTAAAAATTCTTTCCCTCATATTTAACGTTTTGTTTAGGGGTTGTTGATACTGCCAGAAAACCCTTTTGACACAGCTAGCATAAATTGTAGTGGGTGTTTTGACACTGAAGCACCCGAGCCCAGCCTATTAAAAAAGCTGTCCCTGGACAGGCTGCTGTATGCATAAAATACATGGGTAGTTCTCAGCTGGGAATGCGTTTGATCTATATTACATGCCATCACTAGGGAAGCTTATGAGGCGGATACGGATATGAAATATGAACAGGAAGAAAAAAGTAAAAACTTAATAAAGTGAGTAATTATGTTTTGCCCAAATCCTTTCGTGCCAACAAACAGCACATACCATCATAAATTCAGCAAAGTCTGCCCATTTCAGTAGGCGGGAAAGGAAAGAAAAAAAAAGCAGCCAGGCCCTGTTAGGCACATTACAGGAGTGGGTTTACTCTGGAGAAACTGAGAGCACTGACTAAGGAGTGCTGGTTGCTGCAGTGCTGTGACTGATGGCCAGATGCAGGGGAAGACAAGGGATCTGGAGCCATGATCTAATGCTTGGCACATGGACAGCCGAGGAGCTTAATGCTACCAGTCTACCATAAAATTCAAAATGCAACCCAAGTCCTGAGCAACACATTTTCAGTGCAGATTTTGCTATTCGTGAGCGAATCAATAAATTCTAAAAAAGTCAAGTTAAAAAAAAGAGGACGCACACAGAAGTAACTGTGTTCATGTATTTGTGAAGTACTAAGAGATTATTCTTTCAAACACATTCAGCATTTAAATTCCGTTTTTCTTAGTTCACCTGCTTGAGAAGCTCACGATCCTGTAACATCAAATACAAACCATAATATTCTGCATGTTTTTCAGACCCAGACGCCCATAACATCGATAACTTACAAAGATCGTTTTTAAAATGAGAGTAGGAAATCAGAAATGCAAACATTTTTACTTTTCTAAGTTACTGTAAACTTCTAGCTCTGCAGACCTTGGCCTAATTTACTCTCTCGATAATTCACAGAAATGATGACACCCAATACTAATATTCAAGTTGTAATACAAGCACGTAAACATTAGGACTGGGGACACAGACAAGAAATTAAAGTGAAGCCTACAACACATACTTAAGCAAGTGCAGAAATAATGAAAACAGAGATGACACAATGGGCTGTGAAGAACCATACTTGGATATGAGCTCTGCTGAAAACAGGTCTCTGCATGACAGCCTGGTTACCTACAGTTACCTACTCTCCCTGCAGAAAGATCATGTACAAGAGAAGACTTCAAACCTTCTCCATTGAAGTCAATGGCAAAACTACCACCAACTGCACTAGGAGTAGGAGTCAGTCCACCATATTTTGGATCACAACCTGTATTTCAGAACAGTGCATGCAGACACCACATCTGTACAAAATGAAATAGGGGAAATCCAGCAAGCAATATGGAGTTTTAGGAACTAACATTATGAAAACTCTTACTGTTTTCCACAAAAATACATCAATTATCATAAATATCTGAGGCAAGTATGCTAAAAAGATATCTCTTTCTTTTCAATGTAAACTGTGTTTTGTTTTTGTACTGCTAAAGTACATTAGGGGAAAGGGCACACTCTGCTGGTCACAAGCACCATTTACACCGAAAGCTTTTTAATGATATCGTGAGTACTAAAAAATAAACCCAATTTTGTGACATCTGACTTGTAGTGGTGCTCCTCGCTAGGCTGCTATTTGATTTACTTTTCTTTCATCCTGAGTATTAAAAGAAAATAGCCACAGTGTTATGTATGGACTTTCACAAGTTTAAATATCAACTTACATGCCATACAGAATACTTTATTTCCTGAAGAATATATTTATAACATTGTTTAAAACTCTTTACCTTGGGCTTTTCATCCAGTATTTGCTGACGAATCTCCTTGTGTTTTTCTATCAGTTTCTCCTGTCTTTTACTCTGAGCATCTTCTAGCTATAAGAAAACAGCAGAGAATCATTTCAGACACTGCATACCCTATCCTTCCCACCCCTTCTCAAGCAGTAGTTTGTGTTATTTTGCTTCATTTTATTCTGTGAGCTGTGTGAGATGAATCCTGCTCTCAGAAGAAAAGTCCTATAGCCCTAAATGAACACGCTGACAAATGTTGGGCCTCACTCAATACAGTGCTCAAGTATATGCCTAACTGCCATAGGAATTAAGCATATGTCACTTGCTAATTCTTTACGTTGTTCTCTGAATCAAAGCCTCTGTAAGCAAAAACAGGCCAGCTTTTGAACGTAACTCTCTAATAAAACTAAGGGAATATTCAATAGCAGCATAAGTTTCATAACAACTCCCCACATCAAAGCATTGCTGTTCATACTGTCAGCCCAGTGTAGAACATGTATAGCTACAGAAATACTAACATCTGTAAGGAAATTCCGTGACTTCTATTTACAGCGCTCTCAGAATGCTTGTGTATTTCAGTAACTGTACAAGTGTACTTGAGCTTAAAATACACTCTACAATTAACTGTTTATTGACTTTAAAAGTTCTGTATGCAATCTTCACATTCATGAAACAGCACGCCAATTAAAAATTCCACAAAATTAAGACATTTCTCAGTACCTGAAAGAAACCATGGAGTATATTTTCCATGACTAAACACTGGATATCCAAAGACATAATTACAACTTTATTAAAATATGCTCTTATTACTACCTCCTGACCTTAAACCGTAACACTTACAAAGATATGTCTGAAATTACAGTTTTTCTTCGAGTGGAATGTCAATAGAAGTCTATACTGCAAAAATCTGTACTAGCAGAGTGTTTACATAGAAGCTTGGAATTTGTAGTGTAAAACAGAACCTAAAACATGAAAGGTGACATTTTGCTCCCATAATGAAAAGTAAACATACAGCCTGACATACCCTTTTTATGTATTGCACCACCTCCTGGATATACGATCGAATCATTTCAGTCTTCTCTCTGGGAAGAAGCAATCAACAAGTTACTTTAGTCCATACGATCACGCCAATATATTAGAAACCCCCCAACTTCCTTCAAAATGAGTAAGGCAACGTTTTGAACGTATGGGTCTGCCCACTTAACATTTTGTCATTTTCTAGCTGTGCTTTTGTAACAGGCTGCATCACCATTGTACGAAGGGCTTCGATTTCCCCGTGACGTAGTGCAGCAACACCTCTGCTTTTTCATGATAGTTTTTTTCCTATGGGGTAGTGCCATATCTTCAAGGTGATGGCAGCATTTGTTAAGGCCCAACTGTCGGTCTAGAGGAGTGCATGACTGTCAGTAGATGCACACTGCCACATTGTGGCACTTTGTATAGCTGTGAAATAAACCGTCAGTGTGTAGATGCTACTGCTGATGAAGGACTCAACTTTGGTCCTCAGCTTTGCCATGTAAACGACAAAAAGCTGAACTTGAAAGACCTACTTAAAAATGAGTCAGTGAGACAGCTATTAGGTAACTTTTGGCCAAAGACAAGATCCCTGAAAAGGATACATGCGCATAAAATAACATTTTGTGGATACTTGATCAGATTCAGGACAGCACTCTAAAACCTAATTGCCTAATAGTGAATTGCAATCTATTCCGGTGGCATTAAAATCTGATGGTTCAAGCTAGTGACACAATCCCTGCTCACGTGCAGAATTAGAAAAAAAATAATTAAGAAGAATTAACAAAATGTTTCCTTTCTGTACTTTTTTTTCCTTCAAATTTCCATAAGAAAAGCTTTAATTAAACAACAGTCCAGCATGGGAGACTCAGACGGGATTCACCAGAAGGTCTCACTACTCCCCATCCAACTGCAAAAGTGAGGACAAATTGCGTCACTTGGCAGAAGAAAGCCGAGTTTCCCATGTCGCTCCCATCTTACCTTTCCCAAGGGCTCTCTGAAAAGCCTGGAGAAAGAAACATCTTGGGAAAGAGGAGGAAAAAATAAAAAGGGAAACAAATGTGAATTCTCACTTGTCTGTTTCTGAGCCTTTCTCACTAGTGCCTCATTAACCCCGCAGCTAGCAAATAATTTCCTACTGCAATTGATTTTACTACTATAATATTTTTATAACAACTGACTACATTTTTCTTATATGAGTTCATGCTATTTTATCAGTCCTGGGTCAACCTGAGAGGTCCCAGAGGATTGGTGGCTGGAAGATTGTGTAGAGGAAATGGAACTGGGGGGGTTTCGGTCAGTGCTCGACTGAACAGGAGCCAGCAGTGTACCCAGGTGGCCAAGAAGGCCAATGGCATTCTTGCTTGTATAAGAAATAGTGTTGCCAGCAAGAGCAGAGAGGTGATTACTCCCTTGTACCCAGCTCTGATGAAGCTGTACCTCAAGTGCTGCGTTCAGTTTTGGGCCCCTCACTACAAGAAAGACATTGAGGCCCTAGAGCGTGTCCAGAGAAGGGCAATGAAGCCGTGAAGGGTCTGGAGCACAAGTCTGATGGGTAGTGGCTGAGGGAACTGGGATTGTTCAGTCTGGAGAAGAGGAGGCTCAGAAGAGACCTTATCATTTTCTACAATACATTCTCTCAGGGTGTGGTGAGGTGGGGGTCAGCCTCTTCTCCCACGTAACTAGCGACAGAACTAGAGGGAATGGCTTCAAATTACACCAGGAGAGTTCAGGTTGTGTATTAGGAAAAAATTGTTCTCTGAAGAGTGGTCAGGTGCTGGAATGGGCTGCTCAGAGTCATCAGGCTTGGAGGTGTTCAAGAAACAGATATGGCACTTAGGGACATGGTTTAGTAGGGAAATATATTGGTGGTACATGGATGGTTGGACTAGAGGATCTTGGAGGTCTTTTCCAAACTTAAAGATTCTTTGAAATTTTAACTCTTCTTACGTGTTACTAAAATAAAGACCGGTAACAAAGAATATCCCAGCAAACAGGCAAAGATTAAAATGTCCCATTTTCTTTTTCACAGAATCACAGAATCACAGAATTGTAGGGGTTGGAAGGGACCTCTTGAGATCATCTAGTCCAACCCCCCTGCCAAAGCAGGCTCCTGCCAAAACAAATGAATTAGGACAAACAAACCTAGATACCGTGCCCTTGGGAAGAATATAACCAACTTGTGTAATTCCAGTTTGTATCATCTGGTGGAGCATAAATTAAATTAGCGTTACTGTCGCTATTCACAGAAACCACACCCTCAGAGCTCAGCTCCTTCACCAGAATTAACTGCCCACCGCAAAAACTGTCACTGGGGGAGAGTCAATAGCACTGCATCTAAGGGGAATTTACCACAAAGTAGAGCAAACCTTCCAGTGTATTACTGCTATTTCTATTTGACAGTAGCTTTAAGATGGTTAAGAAGAAAAGATGAATCAGAAATAAAAACTTAGTTAAGGTAAAATCAATCCCTTCAGGAACTGAAGTCGCTAAGTCTATTTATAGTCATACACAGAGAAAAGTATTTGGATTAATAGCACCTTGATGCATCGCTCCATCAAGCCACTCAAAGGCATGTCCCCATACCACACACTAACACCTTTGCAGCTCACCCAGGCTCTCAATGTGGGTACAACAGGAGATTAGATTAGTCCCAGGAAATTGAATTAGTATCAGCGGAAGTACGGCGGACTCCACTGCTCTGGTGAGGTATTGCAGTCTGACTAAAAGCTGGTTTGGATTTAGGGTTGAGACTTTTCTTTGATTTTTCCAGTTGTGAACAATCTTGCATTTCCCCATAATGTGCAAGGATACGAATGTAAGAACGCACTTACTCTTCCATTTGATTTTTATCCTTGGATTTTGCTTCTGTGATCTTCTCCTGTCTCTTCTTGTCCATTTTTTTCTTCAATTCTTTCTTTTCTCTAAAGCATAAAAAATAAAATTAGTTTCAAAATTTACCTAAATGAAAACCATAAAGAGATGTAATCAATTATAAGGGGAATAGCACCTTACTTTTCACATGTTTCTTTCAGTTTCTTTAGCTGGCTGTTCTGACATTCTTCTGCTACATCTGTCAACTTCTGAATAAGCTAAAAAAAAGAATTCCAAGAAAGAGAAATATGTATTTTCAGCTAAACATCATACATGCATCTAAGTTTCCTCAAAAGTCTGTGGTAGTCACATGAACCAGATGAATCAAAAAATGGCACAGTAATGTCTATCTAGTCTCATTCAGCTCCTCTCTCCTTAGATAAAAGAAGATGCTGAGAACAGGCTCTGCTCTAAAATAAATCAGAAAGAATCTTTCATCTGCAAGGCGGATTTTATATGGAACAAATATTAATCCCAGCAGAGCTCAGAGGTAAAACCATCCGTATATTTTGTGTTAAAAAATGAATTTATCATGATACTACCTAACTGGATAATGTAGAAAATGGGACTTGGCTTTGGGAACTGCCATTTCCCATTTTGGAATGAGAAATTAATTAACTACGTGGGTTCACAATGTTTTGTTTTGTTTTTAATAAAAAGTAAAATCCCTGTGATTCAGCCAACAATTGCTACCTGAATGGGAACTCTCTCCCTGCAGCACAGGTAACCATGTATACTCACCCACGCTGTAGCTGCTCCTGCTGGGTAACACTGAAATGGCTCACATACAACTGATGATAAACAGAGCACCACTTGGGAGTGTCAGCTCTGAGCTATGATCCATAGGAATGGACATGTGAGAAGGCCTTGCTGAGCAATTGCCAGGCATATCACTCCTCTGACCTGCTTTTTGGATGGCAGGGCAGAGCAGACAAATCACTTCACACAGCAGCAATGAGGTAAAACATTGTGTAATAGAAAAAAGGTGTGAGATAGGATTGTCTGGAGCTGAGAAACAGTTTATGCTCTCACAACACTCTTTAAAAATGTTCTCTTCTGTCTGAGAACATCCATCAGCATTAGCTGCCATCTGTCCAGGCTCCTCTACTGCAGCTGAGAGGGCTATGATCTTGCTGTAGCTGTCAGCCAAACTCCAGCTGTAAAAACACAAGCTGGCTTAAACTGATACATGAAAACTATTTCTCCACCATATACAGATGATGTCCTGCATCCCCTTGAAGCATTCATCTGCAGCAGGAACGCTCTTTGGCATAACTCTATGCCCTGGGGAATGCTTGAAACTATTCTCATTTATTTACTTCATGGTGTTTCTATTTATTTTCCAGCTAACCCTGCCTTTTTTAGTATCATACACTGAAAAAAAAGTGGCAGAACAAAATGGGAATATCATCCAAAAGCTGCAGTAAATTGAGTCTTATGTAACTAGAGGTAAGCACTCAGTTCCACAGTAGTAATAATAAACCTGTTGCCTTTCTGCCTTTTATCCAAGGCTGTCCAAGTATATTAGAAGTGTTGGCAACAAAGTGACACAACAACTCCTTCAGTTGCAGTGAATCACAAGGAAATCAAGTTCTGAAATGGACTCTAAGCAAGAGTAAGCCCCACTCCATACTATCACCACACTGGTTTCATTACTAACCCAGAGACCGCTAAAGAAAAACAGAGGTCATAACAAACGTACCAGCTTAATGTGCTCTCGCTTCTGGTACTTTTCACTGTAATACTGCTCCTGTCGGAGGTTTAGCAGCTGCTGCTGTTGCTTTTCCTTCAGCTCGACTAGCTTCTGTGTCATTTCAGAGTCAAGGGCAGCCAATTCTTGTTCGATACTTGACAAACCGTGGTCTGGGCTGCCCGTTTCAGATCTGCAAAGACACACATACACATTGGCTTCAAGTTACTATGCCTGTTCTGCCCCATAATTAAAACCTGTCTTTCACCTGGTAACAAGAAGTTCATTGGTACATTTCTGGGCATCACATGCAGGGCAAGAAGATGATTTTAGCTGTGGTAAATCCACTAATTTAACCTTTTAGGGAAAACCAGCATTGATCACTAACAGGATGTGTATTGCTTTTAAGCCTCATATTACAAACCTGCCATGGTGGGGTGAACTGGGCTTAGTATAAATGAGCTATAAAAACAACTGCCAAGATTTCCCATATAAACATTTGCCCACAGAACTTGTTTATCCACTTCCAGGCACCTAACTTGAATTTCTAAAGCTTCACAGTCCTCAGTAAAAATGGTGAATGTTAAGTATTTTGAAAACAGAGTCATTCTTGCATATGCTTAGCAATAAATTTAAGAGCATAACTTCACATGTGCATTTACAAAAAAGCTTAAAATGGATAGGAGCATTCCTTTATTTAGTATTTTCTCCCCCCTTCAGGAAATGCCATGCATAGCACACACAGAGGAAAGCTCTCTATGGACTCCTGACTTTAGGAAGAAAGTTAACATCCCAGTGGGGAATAAACCTCGGGAAGGCAACGCATAGGAGCAAAGAAAAAATGTAAGGAAAAAGCTAAAAAGCAAACACTAAGAACTAGGTTGTTCTTTTTTTCTTAAGGCAGAAGGAAGGATAGATGTAATGGTGAAAGGAGACATGATGACACTAAATTGCTGAAGGCAAAAATAAACAGCAGAAGCAGTATCGCTCTCAGGCCAGCAGTAAACTAAACCCAAGAAAAACATTCTTAAAAAAATATGATGATGTTGTGTCTCTGCTTGGCTGCTGTGTTTACTGCTGTACTCAGGTGTTAAATCAGTTGCCTGGGAAACCTCAGGAACAGTGCATGAGATGGACAAAACAGCTGAACTTTGAACAGAGGGGGCTGACTGAGAAAAATGAGTTTGCTGCTCAGACATTTGCAAAGATTACAATGCAGTGAACTTGCTGCACTGGCTGCTTGTCTCCTCTTCCAGGTTCAAGTTTGCAGTTGCTGTCAATTAGCGTAACTTCAGCTGAAACAATGTGAAGCTGCTTCCATCAATCTCAGGATACAGATCAAGGTAGCCTATTCGTATTTCTTGTATTGTTATTGTATTTGAATATTCTGCTAAGAGGTTGAGTGGTACCAGTGTGGTAGGTGGGGATAATTTACACACAGAGCCACGAGATAGCACTGATGAATATTAATCACCAGATTATGCCGTTACACTTTATGTTTTCAAGTTGACATTTCTCTTGTATTCTTGGGAAAAAAAAAGAGATGTGGATGGTCTCTAAAAGCTGGCTAAAATACTAAGACTGTCTTTTAAGGGACACGATTACTAAATAGAAACTTCAGAACTGCACCAGCATAATATTCGTGTTTGGGTTCAATAAATACTTCAACTGCCCAAAGATGTAGGCTTTACTAAATCGTGGCCCAGTTTTAGGCATGGGCACAAAGCATTGATTGCTTCTGTTCAGAGACCACATATTTGTATGGAAGTCTGGCACAGGAATTCCTTATGAAGTAGCAATTTGTACTTTGCAGTTAAAGGTAAACAGCTGGAGTTATAATTTAAAACAGTGAAAACTGCCTTCTTCCTTGGGAGACAGTATTCTATAAAAAGTCTTCTGCTTGAGATAATAAACACTGCAAGTCTGAAAAGCCCTAAATGCATACTCCCGCTCTTTAAAAATTCAGCATCAGATTTTTTAACCTTCAGATGTCTCAGGATCTGCACATAAAACTACACATCTCTGAAATCACTATGACAGCTTCGCAAAACAGGCTGCAGTACTTTACTGCCTGATACCATGAATGATTTATGGTCAGATCATAACAAAATCAAAAAACAAAATCCTTTCTAGTCAAAGGCAGATGAGTCATTCTATTTATTCAGTTTGTTCCTCTGCTTAAAGTTGAATAGAATATGCCAGAGAAAAAAAGGAACATGATATTATTTTGTCTGCCACTACCTGTCACACAAATTGATGATGGAAAATACAGCAAATAAATATCACTGTGTATGCAGTTGGCAGCCAGTCTCTAAGGTATTAAATGAGTAAGCTCCTTCCTAGGGACACGTTACGGCCTGAATCACAGTCGCTTACAATTAGAGTACAACGGTAGTAGCCTGAGCATGCTTGCACATTTTTCTTCAATGGTCTCCCACCAAAAGCACCAAGTAATTTTTTTAACACTCGTTCAATGTCTTCATGTTTAAGAACTGCAGCTATTTCAATTCTATGCAAAAGTTAAAGGTTTTTTTTCTTTTAATTACTTTAAAAAATAGATTGTGCCAGACTGAGAAAGACGCACTCATGCGAGAAAGAAAAATTTAGGAGGGTATCCTTAGCTGACTGCCATTCAGTTTTAACAGTATGAGACACTGGTGGTACCTACATGTGCATTTGTTTTACCAGGAGTTAAGAATGATCCTTAGCAACACGTAGTTCCTTACCATGCGAATAAGAGAAAAACTGTGGAAAGATTAATGAGTCCCAAGAGTCTCTGCCTTTCAAACTGATAATCACAAATATGACTCTCCTTTATTATCTGAACAAATAATATAAATTGATATCAGCACACCCAAAGACATATGGCAATGAGAGACTGAGAAAGAGAAACAGAACAGGAGTGTGCATGCAGAGGCAGAGCCAAGCAATCATTAAGATATTCCCATCAATCACCATTTAAACCACGGACAAATGCTAGTAACTGTCAAGTATTTCTTTCACCTAACTATAGGTCTTATCCTTTTTTTTTGCAGCATAATTTTTTTCCAAGGTTCTAACTTGGAGACAATGTTCTCCATCCAAAACTTCAGAATATTTGCTCTAATCACAAATAACACTTGGGTCTTGCTCCACTACACTTGGCAGCACACTGTGGCTGCCTAGGGGAAACCAGTTGCTCAGTATCAGCAAGATGATTGCGTGCTGGCTGCAAAACTTTCTCCTTGCTTGAAAAAAGAGCTACATTATAAATCTGCATTATAAGGTGTGGGGCAGAAGTTTCAGTATTGACGCTGATTTCAATCAGTATTGAGCTGATATTCCTCCCAAAACAGGTGAGGATGGGGGATGATGGAGTGCTCTGATTAAACGTGCTACAGTTGATCTGATTAGGAATGTAAAATACATTATCCAGTTAGATTTCAGTTCTTTCACGCTGTGGTCTGGTTCCTGAACTGCCCCAGTATGTAGGGGAAGCCCAATCTCACCATCTGTGATTAAATTCACCACCTACCTACTGGCTGCTGTTGCCAGTACAGCTGAATCACCTATCCATAGCAGAGATCTAAGAAAAGTCCCAAGATAAATATTGTATGATCTTGTTTACGGGAAAAGAGGTTTAAAATTGTGAACAACAGATAAGTGACTTTTGGCAGAGAAGCAGGATATCAGAGAGGGCTTTTTATCTGATAATTTTCGTATCAAAGAACCTGACATCATTTTATCTCCATATCTTCTGGCTTGATTTTTCCCTTGCTCTTAGAGTCACCTCCATATTAATTGTCTATCATGAAAGAAGGAAAACTGCATTTACCTTTTCTTACTGTCTCTTTTAGCTGTTTTTTCTAAAACTGCTCTTCGTCGCAGATAGTCATTCTGGATTTCATTATACTTTGCAGTGTGCTCTTTGATAAGATCAGTGGTTTTCTTGTGGTGCCTCTTAACAAGGTCCTTCATTTCTTTGTAGTGCTTCTTCTGAAGCTTAACAAATGACTTCTGTTGTTTTAGCTCCTCAATAGTCTGTGCTTCCACTTCTACAATGACAATAACAAAAGCTACTTCAATTTTCTAATAACTTATGATTTTAATCAGAGAACACAGAAATCACCAACAGCCAGAATGAAACAAAGAACACTTGTTTTACTGTTGGCAAGTGAAATGTGCTAGCTTAAACTTCTTAAGCTTCTTCTGAAAAGAAGCTAACCAGATTGAAGATACTTTGGCAAACTCAATTAAGAGTAGGAAGTGAGTTGAAAGCCTAGAACAGCAATATGACCAGCAAAATAGAAACCACATACTTTCTTCCCTCAGCCTCTTCAGATGTGAAAGATTCCTATCAGCCTGAGATGCAATTATACCATCTCACACAAATATAAATACTGTCCTTTTTTTGTAGGAACTGTACCAAGACTTCAGGTCTGCCTTCTCTCTGGATGGGTCACAGAACACGATGAACCCCCTTCACAAACAGTACTTCAGCTGCCTGCCATTCTGCCTTGACCTGGGCACAGGCTTCAGGCAGACATCCTGGTATCGTCACAGAATTCTGGGTGCAATTTCACTTCTGTCATGATGGGGACTCATGGCCAGTTGTCGGCCAGTCCAGCAAAGATCAGTAGGCAAATGCAATCCAGGGCTGTCACTCAGAATAGCAGCTATCCTGGATGCCCTGCTCTGCGAACCCAGATCACAGCTCAAGTTCAGTGTCTGCCGGCACAACCTGCACACGCTCACTCCAAATCAGCAACAAAAAAAAGTGAAGGGGAAGAAGCCAGACTGAAGACTCCTTTCTGTATCTCACAAAAGATCAAGTGTAAGGAAATATAGGAAAATGAATTAAAAAAAAAAAAACACACACACACAAAAAAAGGAGATTTGCAATCTAAAATCTGTTTCCAAGCTGAAGGACATGACTCCCAGTTGCAAAGTAGGGTCAGTTTGCTTCACTTAACGGGGTAATTTCAATGTTGTAGGAGTAATGGGACCACCGCAAGGCTAGTGGAGATAAAATGGGTTCACCACTGTCTTCAATTTTCAGAGCAAAGTTAGCTTCTGTTCAGATAATAGTGCTGTTTTGTTTTTTTGGGGGGGCTATGAGAATGCAACAGTGGAATAATTCTTAAAAATTCCATGTAGGCACCGAACAGTGATCTCATGAAGCACGTGCTCAAACATTTAACAACATCATAGCTGAGGAAGAAGACATAGTATGTACATTTTCTATGAGTTACTGCAGTCACAACCATTCAAAGGAGTGTCTAAACCAGATGGTCAATTCCATGGAAAATACATTTCTCTTGGCAAAAAGTGTATCATTTGTACAGTGTAAACTGCATATTTAATACCTGTGAGGACACTCTGAATAAGATCTTCCGTCTTTGCAGGTGCTTTCACCAAACCTAGAAGTAAAAGAGATGACTGATATAAATTCTTTTAAAACAACAGCCATTATTGTGTCACCTGACTGCATATTAAGCTATGGTATGTGTCACAGGACATATGCTGATACAAGCATTTATTAATTAGCTGAGAAGAAACACAGAGAACAATACCACACTTGTTTTCTTTCATTTATGAGGAGGATGCTACTGAACAAGGCTATGAAGTCTGCAGTCATTAAACTATAAACACTGTGGTTTAACATCCATTTATTATAGGAAATAAATCCATACAGAATGTATACCACAAAAGCAACTTCTAAATAGAAGATATTTCTATATTTGAAGAAGACTGGCCCTAACAGGAGACTGGGAAATTGTCCACCAACTTTATAAAAACAAAGCAAACAACAACAAAAAAGCACATCAAACAAAGACCACCACATCCTCCTCCAAAAAAAAACAAAGAGAACACCAAATAAAACGTTGTCCTTGAAATACAAAGCACATAAAAATTCATATCCAGATTTATTTTGAAAAGATGATTTTTAGTTTGTTTTGCTTGTTGGTTTTTTTTTGTTTCTTTTTTTACCTGGTGTTGGTTGGCTATGGACAACCTGAGTTGCTGGTTTTGGTGTAAGAGAGGCAGTGTGATTTACTCCATTTTCTGCTGGTGTTGGCCTAGGTTCACTGTTAGCTTCAGATGGTGCATCTCCATGGTCCACCTGAAAATATATGAGGATTTTCGTTACTCTTTCCAACTAAAAGACTTAAAAATTTCCAGATCTAGTTTACCCTACTTTACAACTGTAAGAGTCTACAAATGTTAAGTTCAAATTACTTTTAACAGGAAAAAAAAAGAAAAAGAAAATAGTATCTTTAAGAGCCGCAGTAGCCCAGGCAGTTCATTTTTGCAGGGTAAATTTCAAGAAGAAATAGAGCATGTATTATTCTTTAGAAGTATTTTAAGTGGGTATAACTCATCAGGGACGTTTTTCAGTACAGTATATATTAACTGCACCAGATGTGAAAGCTGTTTTTTATTGAAAAGCACTGTTCTCCGCCACAAAGCTTTTCTAGACATAATGGAGAAGGTGGCACAAAAATGCTACTTAGCTTCTTGCTGTGAACAGAATGTGCATACAAAATTACTCTGAAATTTCATACACGCACAGCACAATCACTATTCACTGTTTTTACAGCACAGAGACATACTTGCGATTCCCAAGATCTTACATTCTTGTAATTACACTCCAAGGATAATATGTAAACAGTACCTCCATCCTGCTGCATAAATTCACCTGTGGTATCCAAATATTTAAGCATTTTCAACAATCTTTTCTTTCTTTCTAGTTTCCTAAAAGCTCAGGCTTACAGCATGCATTTTACTATGCACTGAACATCTTACAATTTGCTTTCTGGCCATCGGGTTTGTAAATGATAGGGCGAGCACCCAGCAAACAGAAGGTCACCGAAAGCAATTTTTCTTTTGAAATGGGCAAGCCCTGCTTCTCACTGTCCCTGCAAGGGGCCAGTTGCCATGGTGTCTCAGGGTAGTCCTGGATTTGTTCTTTCATAAGCTCCCATTTCAGTCTTTGATGGTAATCACATTACATGCAGAGGCAAGATACTACAGTTGGTGTTTTTTTTCCCTCTTGATGACTCCACACTTGCAAAATATCAGCCTGCACTGCATCAATCGAGGCAAAATTTATTTTGATCTGCTCTGTGCTGCTCCTGCTGCAGATTTCCTTCATCTTGGCTCTCACAATACAGTCTATATTGCAAAAAGAATTCTGTCTCAGCAGCTTATTTCTACCAAAGTCATAGGAGAGAGATTCTGTAGTCAAAAACATGATGCCATTGAAAACCAGTGCCAAAAACTTTATTTCTTTAAAGCAGCAATGACTGCAATAACATAAGGACAAACATGACCCAGCCAGCATTTCTGACAGTAGAACAATGTGACTGGCAAAAGCTGTAGCTGCGACCAACATACAGAGACATGGTTATCCCCTTAATTCCCCTTAAGATACATTTCTGACAGGATGCAATCCATTAGTATGACCAAAAAAAAACCCACAACATTGCTAGATAGATCATCAATATTTAATACACATAATGCTAGGATTCCTATCTTCTGGCAAGTTAGCACCCTAAAAGTCATTGTGTGGAAAATGGGTATTGTCATCCTCTAGATTTGTGTGTGAAATGCTGCATTGCAGCTTGTTGAGAAGCTATTAATACAGCCTGTCAGTTTGGGACATAAAACAGCTGGTTTCAGAAACTAAAGCACAAATGTGAGACAGGATCAGGAAGTGAATAAAGAGTAATTTTCACTGCATCAAGCAATCTAATCTCATTAAAAAGCACTTTCTCTTCTCATAATTCATCACACACAATGGTAAAGCAAACATGATTTTCCCTAGTGGAGAACATTTTAGGCTCTTTTTAAAATATGATGCAATCCAGCCTAAGAATTTATAGTTTTAATGTTCACAGAGAATGGTTTGTGTTCCACACATTGCCACGTCTTTTGCAAGACAGTATGTTTACTAAGTAGAAAGATACATACTCATACAAGTACTTATTTATACTGGCTGTATTTTTATTTCTGCAGAGAAAAAGGGTTGCAATGTATTGGGATTGGGAGATCCTCTTCTGGTACCGAGTGCATCTGTGCTGCACTGCTGAACTAGAAGGACAGTCCTGAAGTCAGTTTGCCTCTTTCTTGGCAAAGTATAAGCAAGTTTCTCCATGAGAAGTGTCAGATTAATTTAATTTCCATTACTGTACCTAGATCTGACCATTGTAATTTGCAAAATAATGCCTGAATTTTAAATAGTGACATCAGATATGCTATATGCAGCTGTTCTCCTAGAGGTGTTCTTGTTTACTTCCCCCATCAAAACCATTTACTTTAACCAAATAAGCCGATTAGACTGATTACACATTTAATTTATATCCAGGTACAAAAAACAGTAGCTTTTATTTCAACTCTGTTTTATGGGTAGAAATGACAGGACCAGCATTTGATGCTTCCATTGTCAGGCCCACTAACAAGCCCATGAGGCCTCCTAACTCCCTGACTCCACAGCAGGAACTGCACACAGCCCCAGACACATTATGCAGCAGGGACAGACTAAATGAATTTTACTTTGGCCAGCTTCTCCCAGACCCCTAAACGGTTCTACTCCCAGGACTGTGGAGATGAAAACACATGAACTAGTTACATCAATTTGTTAAAAAACTGTGATTCACTCATCCCAAAGAACTACCAGCTGCAAATTTCTGCATTCTCCGTGTTTGTAAAGGTCAGCAGGAAGGGGAAGAGAAGACAATCTTCACTATCTTGTATGCTCACAAAAATTTGCCACGTATAAGAAGTATAGATAAATGTGCAAAACCCACATTGCAGGTATTGCAATGCTTCCGTCCTGCAAAGTCCTGTCTGAAAAAGTGCTGGAAAGCAAAGCTTAGAAGTAATGAACTGACCAGAAAGGTCAAGGTATGAATTTATATTACACTCATAATGGCAACACTACAAAACAAACATAGAATAGATGCTGTAAATGATAATTAACAGACAGCATAATTTGAAGCTTAGAGAAAGGTGAACTTATTCATTCAAGACAATTCACAATTAGGTATCTTTTTTGACTACTGTTTTGTAAGAAATCAGGGGAACTTCCTACCTAGCAAGATGTAGCTTAAACTTTTAGGCAGCAGACAAAAACCTTTCCATTTTCCTCTGACAGTTGCAAGAATGCCACTCAGATATATAAATGTGAATCAGAAGAGGGGAAGGAGTGTGGGGAGGGGAATATGTGCTTGGAGGCAGCACAGCTTTAGACACAAACACTGATAGTGTGTAGACTAGAAACAGGGAAATTGAATACACGTGTACTTACACATACATATCTGGCAAACATACTTGGAATTATTTAGCTATGTTGCCACTGAATGTGCTTGTCATTATTAATCAATGAGGTTCTCATGGGCAAGTATAAATAAACAAATCAGTCAGCCCTGGCGACTGTTGAAGAAAACGTTTCATCAGATATGATCAGGCAACTCAGGATTTCCAAGCACAGCCCAGCTGCCAAATACCTTATCTAGAATCACAGTTTATAAATAGATAGTAACAATGGTGTACTTAAATTGCCATTTTGAGTGGCAATTTTTTACCTGCCCATTTCTATCGCATCTAATTGAACGGTTACACATTTTTAGTAAATGCACCACTGCAATCACTACAGTTTTCTTTTAAAAAATATTTCTCTATTCTGAAACATGCTCCTTTATCCCAAACGCTCTGAAGCTCCTTGACACATGGTAACACTACCTAAGCACTATAACTCAGCTTTCCATCTTTGCACTTGCTTAAGAAGATACTCTGGTAGAATTGTTCTAACAAACAAGCCTGTACAGACCAGAGAAATCCGGACTTTTTTCAAAAGTAAAAATGACCTCTAAGGTATTTAAAGGATTATGTTAAAAAAAGACTTAGCTATTAAAATAGAATCTCATGTGTAGAGCGTCCTAGATAACTGTCTAAGATACTACTGAGCATTTCACGGTGTCCTCATTCAGCCGAACTTGTGACACTGCACAAAGAGTAAATTGTTGGCCACTGAATTGTAATGACTTTCACTCTTCTGGTCTGCTTTGGGAATGTATTCTTGGTTACAAAATCTAGTTCAATGATGCTTTGCACATTTGAGAATTGAAGAAGGCAGTTACCGTAGCTGAGGGCAGTTTAGGATTATGAAGTACTTCTGCATCTTTGCTAGAGACCCCTACAGAGTGCCTTTTGATTCACATAACACGCCTAATATCTGACATAAGCAATATTCAAAATACAAGGTTGATATTCTCAAACAGTGATGAAGATGTCACAGTGATAACATCTGGGAGAGAGATTGAACATCTGGATGAACACAGACTTCATTGGAAGTGAAAGCTAAATTGTCAGTATGATCAAGTATGCTCAAAACTACACCTATACAATTGTATGTACAACTAAGAGCTATAAAGAGAATCTAAAATACTGTACAATACTTCCAGGCAAAGCTGCTGACACAGCATTGTTATTTTTGTAAGGGCATCTTCAGCACCACCCTGGATGACAACAGGCAATGATTTATAATGATTTCATCTACCGCATAAAAAGCTGCACATCAGCAAAAATGCATCAGTTTTCCAGTCAGCTTTTAGTGTCTCTTTACCTCTGAACAGTACCATGCACCTTGCACAACATGCTGCTTTCAGCGGAAGCACACACAGAGCACAATGCTGCTATGCAGTCATGTACTCTAGTCTCATTCTGGATGAGATGTTTGCAAGTATTTAAGCAATCAACACACACAATTCCCCGGACTTTCTAAGCAAAGCAGATACTTTTAAACACTGCAACGTAATTTGCAGAGACTCTAAAACCTCCCTTACCTCTTTCTTTACCTCTTCTTCATCTTCCAGAGTCAGTGCTGCCAGTTGCTTAGCTCTCTGTTCCATCAAGTTTACATATCTGATTGGATTGGATAAGGCCTCGATGACATCTAGAAATAAAGCAAATACATCAGTTTCAAACCTCCTACGTTATATGCTCCTCAGGCTTTAAGATGCTGTATTTTTCCTACAGATCGGCCACTGAGAGATACTCCAAAGTCCTAGAAACAGCAGTGGATGACAGTATACCATAACATGCAAGTACTCTAATGTAAACCCTCTTTGACTTTCTGCTTGGGTCATGTGGATGTGCACTTTTCTGAACACAGCGTTCTATGATGGTTTTTCAAAGCTTACATCTAACTTGGATTCTACTTCATATGAGCCACAGAAAGGAACACTACTAAAAATCCTGTCATTTTAGAAATAAAAACAACAAAACTACCATACAGAATACCTTTTTTTTCACAGCATTACCTGCGTAAGTATCAGGCACATAGTCTTTGACCTCTATGTACACAAAGAGAGCTGGCAGTGTCAAAGGTTGGTTCCTCTCATTCCTCAAACAGATGTAGTGGTAGCCTGTAAAATAAGAACAAACCAGTTCAGAGCATAAACTCTTCTATCGGTATGTCCAACACAATTGTGTTAACATTTATTATTTATAGTTTGGCTCCAACTGAGCCAGCAAATTCAGGGACTTCTAGCAGGGTAAGATCTACCCAAAGGGTTTCAGAGATAAGTAAGGATACAGACAAGGGACTGTTTGAAAAGCACATGACATTGTAGCTTAAAATAGTATTTACACTTTTTTTTCACATCTCTGAATAATGCTAAACATTGTCATTGATATAGTTTTGTATGTTTTCTACTGTATCAATTTTTACTGGATTTTTGTTTGGTTGTTTGTTTCATGCCTCTTATTTTGTTTTTGAAAGTGACCACTATAGTACTCAGGAATCCAAACTGACAAGTAAAATTGAGATCAATGATGCAATACCTAATTAAAAATATAGACAATGTGGCACTGTATCTACAAAGTGTGCAAGGAGTGAATCCTCTCACGTGACAAACTGTAGGAATATATCTGAACAAAGAACATTTTCAGACAGTTTTGAAAGTTGGTTGTCCTGTAACAGTACAGATACAGTACTGCAGCACAGATTAGCCAAGTTAATGGCAAGGAATCACAGATTTGGCAGCCCCAAGCCTCTTCTCCCAGCCGCCCACTGCCTGACTTGCCTGACTTTGTGGATAGACAGCCTAGCAGTCTAAACTTTGGAAAAAGCAAATGTCGGAAACTTCATAGAGTCCTCCTTCAGTTTAGCTCCCTCAAATGCCTCACCATACTGCTTAGTTTAAAGACAGCAATGGGATTGCAGGTAGGAATGGGAGAAGTGGACTTCCAGTCCCAGCAAATTGTCTTCTTGTCTTCTACTTGTTTTTCAAGTAACAGTTAAATCCCTGCTTTGGGAACAATGATAATACCGTGTGACAGTATGATAGTTTTCAACAATGTCTCAGAAAAGAGCTAAATTTTATATTACAAAGGTTTCTCAGTCCCTTTTAGTTCCTCCAGCAAATTTTCAGCATGTACACAAGACTAAAATCAACATGCTGTTCTGCATCACATGCTGTACACAAATGCTGGAGTCAAAAGGACAGAAGAAAATGTCTGAGGATAAAAGCTCTCAAAAGTGCTTGTATGATTTAACACAGTGGCCTCTGTTCTAAAAAGCACAAACTTAAAAGCATGAATGTGATTTAACGGTCTGCTGAAAGGATTCTGTGCCACATGAAGGGTAATTGCCTCAAAAAGGGATCAGCCCTGGTAAGAGCTCACTTCCACCAGTTGATGTAAATCCTTCACAACTCCCTTTCTTCTCTCCCATTGCATGTCTTCCTCTGGAGCTAGACAGATCCTCTATGAAGCAATTTTATCCATTAACCCAGCAGAAAATATACCTAGCATAACAATGGAATCTTCTGCTGCATTGATAATGTAAGCTTGCTCACAAAGAGGTATGGAGATTGGCAGAGCTGGCACAACAGCCAGGAATGCATGGCCAACAGCTGGGAGAGATGAGGGAGGGAGAAGGGAAAGAGAAATGAAGACCAGTGAGGAAATCCTGGAGCAGTTTATGCCCAGCAGACATGTCCATCTACCTGACCATGCTCACAGTGAGGCTACATGAACCACACCAGCCAAAGCAAGATGGCTTGGAGTTCTTCTGAGAAAAGCCCTGACATCACTGGCCATGAGAGGAGATCTAGAAAGTATTGAAAGAGATTTAGAGAGACTGATTTGATAGTATCAGTGCTAAGGTCTCCAGGAAAAATACGGACAACTGCTAGATACAGGGACATGTAAGTTATATGCTAGTGCTGGAATCAACTAGACTGGGTATAGTGTAGGCAGATATTCTTCCTTTTCCACTGTGGAAGTATCCACTGGAAGTATGTTTATGGCCCATATGCTTGCCCTAGTTTAGATTCCTCCCCTCCCCTCACTGGAAAGCTGGTGTTGAAGTCTCTTTTTTCTGTTCAAAATGCCAATGTCACTGCATCTTTCTGAAACAAAATATTTAACAAGTCTCTTGACCTGGAAAATTACAATTTTCAGTTAAGTGCCCATTAATTATAATAGTAATAATAACATGATCTGAAAGAGATTAGGAATAATTTTTTATATTTCTTTAATTTTTGGCAATAAAAGTTTAAGTAATTTTAGACTGATTTAAAGGTTTTGCAGAGTTACAGCAACTTACATATAGGTCAGTTGGTGCATGTATATAAAAATTACACTAGAGGAGCATCTTTTGTTTTCATTCCCAGCCATCTCCCATTCTCAAAAAGATGAAATCTTTTTTTATCTACTGAAGATCAGCAAGTGCCAATCACGCCTTTAACAATTTGGATGGTTTTTCTGGTTGATTAGAAATTTACATTTCTGGTGATGTATGGTATTTTCCTTCTCAAAGCTGAAATATATTATTCAAATTCCCAGATTCTATAAATCTGCAAGGTTGCTGGTGACCTACAGCAGCTGGGATTTGGATTTGCTTTTTCTTTTCACTGCACAATGTCTGTTTCAATGGAGAAAAAGGTTTACCTGGTCGAATTGCTGAGACTGGTAATATCCGATGGCCAATAAATTTCCCTCCTTCCTCATACACTGCTAGCCTCAAACATGCCAGGGTCGGTAAAACAACCTAAAAGGAAATATTGCTGCATTATTATCTTTCTTCTCTGAATGAAACAGTTCCATCCAGACAAAACTTAGCAATATACCAGACAGAAAGACAAAGTTAAGCAGAGCAGATGGTAACATCTACACATCCACAGGAGATCCTACCATACAAGAGATCAGGGTGTATACACCTGTGTTTAAAAATAATTCTCATAGAACTGTTTTTCTTTCAAGAAACTTAAGGTGGGACATTAGCACAGTATGTTGAATCCAGCAATTTGGCCCTGCATTTTCAATATGGTACTAGAGACTCAGCTCAACTCTTACTGCATTTGAGTGCCACTGTTTTCTGCTTAATTAGTCAGTCTTGCATGTTCTCTTTTTCCTTTGTGTCTGTGCCAGTTCGATTCTTTACCTCTCAAAAAAGTCTCTGGTAATGTATGTGTTGAAAACTCAACCTGAAGCTCAACACAAGTTGCAGAGCATTAATGCCTGAATTACATGAACCGCGTCAACCTCAGCAGAGTTTTTGAGTGTTGTAGCCCACTCATTTGTCAGGGTAAAGAGGTTTAATCAGGTGAGATGCTTACTAGCACTGGATGCTATCTTGGCACCAAACACAAAAGAAGGCCAAACAGTGAAAAAAGAAAACAAATTGAAATTGGCTACTGAACTACTTCATTAAGATTGGAATCTTTAATATTACTTTAAAAAAAATAGTGTAGAAGTAAAAAAATCTCATTTTCTTACTGTATGTAAATATACATAAAATTACACATATTTTGGAGCTGGGTGCAGATAAGTGTTTTTTTTTTTTTTTTTTTCACATGTCCTGCTAAAATTGACATAGACATTGAAAGAAAAACAAAAGCAACAATCCAAAACCAAGAATCCCTACAATTTATTTTCAGCATTACTAAAAGTAGTAATCTACGCTTCTCAGCAGAGGGGCAGTCAGGGCATAATTGTAACTAAATAGAGAAATGAAGTACACTAATTAGAAGTTCATTATAGAAGAAAAATCCTAGTGATGTTTCCAAACTTAAGCTCTGGCAGGCTGCCAAAGGAGAGTTATTCAGAAGGCAAAATATTCTGGGAAAAGGGCTGTACCCGCTAGAAAGCAGGGCTGCAAGGACCAACTGTAAAAACATCTCTGTGAACTGAACATTTGCCAAGAGAAATTAAATTATTACTTAGGACCCAACTAACCAATAAATACAATCCAGATAACAGTACAGTTCATGCTAGAAAACTCGCTGTAAGTATACTGTGAAACACAGTAAGACATTCATGTTGTATAGTCCTGAAACATGCTCAGTTTTTTCAGCTCTTACATCTCATTTCGGGTACGTTAGGCTTTATGCAGCTTTATAACCTAGGTTATATTTAGGTGGCACAACTAGTGCTAAGCAGAGACAAGACTGTTTTGAACAAGCTAGTTAGGACAGCCATACTGTTACAGCTGTACTTGCATCACCTCACTTGCAGGTTAACAGGATCTGCTTTTCAGGGCTGTTCAGCTGAGGCAAAATGCCATGGAAATCCAGCAAAAACCACTTCTAGAATCTGCACTTGCTCATTTATAGCGCAGCACTGCATCATCCCATGCAGATGAGTCCATTGACATATTTGCTATTTCTAGCTGTATTCTAGTGAAACAACCGAGGTGACTTGAAACTGATTTATTTCAGTACCGGCTTGGTATGGCTAGAGGAGCAAAATTATACCAGAAATAGTTAATAACAAACAGTTGGAGAAGTAACAGTTCAAAATCTTTCTGTCTTTTTTTAACAAATGAAATTTGTAGAACGCAGAATTAGCCAACTGGACAGTGATGAAACACGCACAACACAGGTTTGAGAAGCAAGTGATACACTGACCTTCTTAAACACTATAGTTTCCTCTTCCCAGACAGGATTAACTGCATTGCCTTGTGAGGTCTTGGTCTTTAAAGCTTTTCTTCTTGTATCCACAGGCAGACCAAACATGTCAACTTCTACATAGGTACCAACTTTTTTATCGGAAAGGAACTGACCTGAAATGATCTAAGATCAAAACAAAGGGGATGTCACTAGAGACAGCTTTGGTGGACTAGGAAAGTGGCTGAGATGCAGGTGGATAATTCTCATTATTTATCAGATAATATGTGTTTTCAAAATAAAAACAAAGCAAGCAAAAACCAAAACAAAAAAAGCATCAAAGCCAATAAATAAAAAAAACACTGTTAAATACTGCAGGCACAGAAAAACAGCTTATGAGGTCTGATTTCCTGTGGACCTGTGACCCTGAATTCCCCTATGAGCAATAATGTGCTTGAGATCATGCTGCTGCCCTTCTCTTAGTAAGAATAGTCATTTAGATCTCATTCCCCAATCTGATTGTCTCTATTCACAACACAGTATCTTTGAGACCTTTGATTTTTAAACAGTTTCAACAACAGGTTTAAAAGACAGTGCTGGAAGGGAAGAGGTATATGTAGTAGAGTAACTATATATGATTCTTACTGTGAAGAAAAAAAAACAAGCTAAAAAGTTGGTATTCCAATAAAGGCTTTTCATACAGGGTGAGGACTTTGAACACAAGACAACTATAAAACAGTGGGCTTTTCTAGTTCCTAATTTAACAGGAAACACAATTCTCATCTTTAAAAAGCATAAGAAAGCTCTGCAATTGATTCAGAAAATTGAACAGGCATATACAGCAGTGCTCCTGTAACATAAGAAATTTGGGTTTACCTAAAGCAAGTCTAATTCTGTTCTCAGGTGGATCAGCGTTGACATTGCCTTTATACCTAGTAGAGTCCACTCTGAGCAGGCAGAAGTGGCTGACTTCTGACAGCTCTCATGATTGGATCCTCATTCCTGTTAGAAACACCATGTCTCCCAATAACTGTCAAAAGACTTCCACTTCTGCTTAGTAAAATGGCAGAAGAATGAACCTCTAAACCCACAGGGGGAACTGAAAGCTTCCATGACTACAGGTCACCACGGAAGGTCATTTCCACACAGATGCCTTTTTTTCTTTTTTTACCATGCATGTCAGCAGGTTAGTACTTTATTCATAGCCCTCTGAGCACTGATCTGTTACGCTTCTGTCTGCAGCTCAAGAGGAAATACTTGTTTTTCCTCAATGAAAACAGGATACTTTGCAGGTGGATTCTATAATACAGACACTGTTCTAATGGGAAGTCCATTAAAAGCAGAACAGGATTTCAGAAAGTTTATGTTCTCATAACTAGAGTTATACTGAGTATAAATTTGTGTCATAGCCAACGCAATCTATCCCTACAAACATTCATAGTAGTTTTCAATTTGCAGATTCCTGGCAGTCCTTGAACTTCATTAGAAGTCCTTAAAACAGGAACCAGTAAAAGCAAGTTGGCAATGACTTGCAGCTGACATTTATTGTTCCAGAGTTTTGCTGGAGAACTTGAAGGGAACCAGAAAATTTATTTATACCAAACAGTGTACAGTTCTAACTGTTCCACTGCAAGTGACCACTTTGTAACATTGTATTTTAAATTCAGCCCTTTATTACTAAAATCACAGACAAACTACTCTTAAATTCATTAACTACCCAAATATTTCCACAAAAAATAATATATACAATAAAAACACACTTATTTAACCTACAATGAAATACGAGGCAGAGCATTCTCTGCCATTTAAAACTTAAATGTCACTCCATGAAATGAAACAAATTGTATTGTCCTGAATTAACATGACTGTTTGCTAGGCCTCTGCACAACAGAAATTTATACATGTTCTGACATTGTTGTGACAGTATTTTCACCAGTGCGTGTACATACCTTCACAGACAAGGTGTTAGCTACGATTCCATCCACAATACTTTCAGTAAATGGATCAAAGTGCTTGTCTGGTCTTCTCATGAATTCTGGCTTTAACCTGTATCCACTTTTGCCATTGTACTCATACATTCCCATGTTTATTTGCATAGACAAATCTAGGTATTGAAAGTATTAATGACAATTATTTTCTGGATTGAAAACAATTTAGAAAAAGCAATAAAATAGTACTATTTATTCTAGTTTCAAATGAACTACAATGTAAACAGCTATTTATGGCACACAGCTGCCTGTTAAAAGAACTCTCATATGTGACTGCATCCACCCTCTTGGATTCTTTCCACAGGGGAATCACATCTGCAAGGCACCTTTCAGAGACTACTCAAAAGAGAACTTCCAAATTTCAAAAGGAGTGTTAATGATTAGGTATTGAGTACTTTAGTGTTGCACTGATTGCACTGTTGTACCCAGGCCAGCAGAGTATTTAATGTGTCAAACCTCTTTTTACAACAGACAGTAGGAGCCTGATACTTAGTTGAAATAATGTTTTCTCTGGACTTCTGGACTGTGTGGAATTGCATGGAGAGGTAGTGTGTACATGGGCTCTACTGGAAAGGAAAAAGGGAAGGATAACATGATACCATGGACAGTATATGTCCCAGGATCCAGTATCTGGAAATATATTTCTCAGAACAGACGTAGTCTTTGAATACACCACAACCTATTTCAAAAGTGACTTGTGCACATAGGAGCCTAAATAAATGTCTTCGTTTCTTAAACTCTTACTTCTAAAGTGGAATTTTCTTTCCACTTTCTTTCATAAGTCCTTTACGTTCTGATACACTGAGATTTTTTTCAAGACCGGATAAAAATCACTGCTAACTCACAAATGTTGCTTAACGGTAGCCACTTACAAAGGATGACAATACGGAGGCCATTATGTATGCACATTATTCTAGCTACAGAACGTTAATTACAAATATTCCCAGTGAAAAGATAAACCGCATTAAAAACATAAATTAACAGCCCTGTAGTTCAACCACTGGACTCTTTCGATGCATAAAGTCTTTCTTACCTACCAGTAGGGAACTGTATCAGAGAAATGGACAAGTACAGATTACAAAATCAAGAGACCAGCACAACTTACCTACAGTTTGGAAGTTGAGAGCAACCATTTGGCAGCCAGCATTCCAAAAGACTTGTGGCATGTAGTTTGAAGAATCTACACGTGTTCCCTTTGGGTAAATTCGGCTTAGCTGCATTTTGTTGTATCTAAACGGTGGGTAGTTAAGATTTTGTACTTGTATCAAAAATGACTTTGCAGAGAGGTTGCACAACTGCAATATTTAAATGCAAATTATCTTTACAGAATGGCAGAGGGTTCCTAATTGGTTGTCCGCAACCGTTATACCAGAAATTCACAATTTTGTAGATGAGATAAATTAAAGGTGATGTTGCTGTACAGAGCACTCAATAAACAAAGAAATAGCATAGGTATATGCTTAAAAAAGACAGCATTCATAAAACTCCATTTATAATTATGGTTCCTAATTTGGAATTTTTCTAAGAACGCATTTTTAAAGGCCAATCAGCTGTAAACAGTGAATCTTTCTCTGGTAGGGAAAGAGGTACTCAGTTAAAAAGTAGAAGTGTGTGCTCTTTTGGAATGAGCATTAGAATTGGCCTCTACATAAAACCAGAAATGATGACTTTGCACTTCCTATAGCTCAGTCTACAAATCTCAGAGATGAGAACATGCTGTAGGTTATCTGTGGAAATTGCTTTCCATTAACCTTCTTCAAGGCACTATTTTATCTTGATCATTTTTTGCTTAACTGCAGCCAAGATGAGACATTGAGAAGCACCATAAGGTTTGAACAGATTCCTCCATAGCTTTTCTTTAAAAGTTACAAGAGAAAAACTAAACAAAAAAAAGAAAAAAAGAATTGGGTGGCCATAGAAGTCAGTGCTCTTGGAACTAGATGGGAAAGAAAACTCTCTTGTATGACTTTGCAAAAACTAAGTCAGCCACATCTTGCCAATTTGCTTACTGTAACTCAGACCACTTCATATAAGATGGTAAATTTATCAAAAAGAATACAAAATAACAGATCTTCAATATATAGTTTGAGCCTATTCCGTTCAGCTCTAGCCCATAGTACAAGGACTCATGCCAGCTTTTAAATTAGCTCATCAGTTCAGACCAATTAAATCATCTATGAAGACACTTAAGTCTATAAATTTCATTTAGGTTCCATATTTTTCCAGCTCATGTCTTCAAATTTCAGTAAAGCCCTGTAACAGACCTCAGATATAAAAAAGCTAGGAAAGCAATGTTCTGAAAGTCAAGGATACTCCACAAATTCCACAGGAGACTTGGTAAGTTGCTCGAGCCCTTTGGTTTCCACAAAGGAAGACATTTCAAAACTTTTGTTGCGTTCTGCAGTTTTAAAGGGGGGAGAAGAACAGTGACATTAGGGCATGAAATCATACGCAATATATGAACTGGTTTAGTTTCAGTCCTCTTACCAACTGTTCACCGGCTCACTTCACCTTAATCTCAAAGAATTTATGTATGCAATCATATGCGGGCAGCAGTAAGCTCACTCTGCATATACTCCAAGGTTTTGTCCAAACTCACGCTAGCATTGCCCAAATTAAGGGCACTTGTACTGCTTGAGAAACCTACTGCATCAGCTGCTGGTAAAAGAAAGTCAGTGCATGTTAGAGATCTCTCACATTTGCTTGCACAATACCATGTTCATGTATTAGACAGGTATTGCCCAAAGCTTACACGTGAGACATAGAGGTATTATGGCAACTTCTGTGGGGAACAAAGGGCCCTGACAGATGTCTAGACTCTTGGCAGGCAGATACATGGCTCTGAGCTAATTTCAAGCTCTAATAACTAAAGTCCATATCAGATTAAAATAAGGAGTACACTAGTTGTGCCTACGGGGCTTCTTGTTACCTTCACGATGGGAAACTCACATCTGTCTCAAACAATCATGGAAACACTGCTAACTAATCATGACTGAAGGCACACTCCTGTGTCTCAGCAGGTCTTTAGACCTAATGCTGGACTTGTCTAGAGCATCAATAACCTCTTTAATTTGGTCAAACTTTCTGTCATGAAGTGATGTATATCCCCTGCTAAGCATGTAACTCGGTGGGACTACACATTTATTTATGTATCACGTTACTCACTTCGCCTGATGTTTGCACACCCTTTCAAAGTACCATGTGACATGTACCAGAGCCTAAGTCAAGACCCTCCAATCTTCAGTACTTTTTCTTTTAAATTTTATGCAGAAGGTAAGGATTCCTGTAACATAACAGCTTCTCATTTCACCACAATCAGCTCTGCAGATTGCACAGAATGGGCAATAGCAAACAGCCATTAAATATCTCAGCACTGTTCTCTTTAAACAGCCCATGTAGTGGAGCATGAACTCTCTATCTAACCACTTTATTGAAAGCAAACAGTAAATTGGAGAAAATGCTTGCCCTCGTACACTTCTTGAAGTAATTGTGTTACAGTAAACCAGGGATGGCTGGAAGGCCAGCATGGCTAGCTCCTTGAAGTCAAACTGCGAAGCTGCAGGAGACTGATAAAACTGAGCAAAAGCACTTGTCTTGCAGAGAGAAGGAGATGAGAAACAGGTGGGCATTTCCGTTACAGGAAGCCAAAATGGAAGCAGTGGCTCCAAAGAAATAAGGAACTAGATTATCTGGGCCAAGGTGAGATGAAAAGGCACTGCCAGATACTGACCTGCAAACTAGATGGCTGCAGCTATTCTCACTGTATGCTGAAGAGCCAGAGGATGACCATGATTGTGCTGTTTCAAAAATTATTCTCTATCTCTAGGGGAGCTGGAACTCACACTTTGCAGTGGTGTCTATTTCTAATTAGCAACCATTATGCTACTTCCATTATTCATAGCTGTATCTCCAAATGGTAGAAGATTCCTGCCATTCCTTAGAGGCTACTTTCTTACCATTCATCTTCCTTGCCGACAAGCAGCATCCTTTCTTTCTCCCAAATTCAGTTTCAGCCAGCTCACTCCCATCAAAGCATCTTATAGCACTGAGATTCTTCTTCTTCCACCCCTCCTCACTAAAGGGATATTGTGAGCAACGTGCACATGCAGTGCAAATGCAGACTATCACCTGTGTAAGAACAGACCACTGTGCTACTGATGACTAAGTTTTCATGTATCTGAATGTTCTGAGGCTCACTTCCTTAAAACTGAACTATGAGTTTCTTATGAATCATTCAGGAAAGATCACTGATTCCTGTGAGCATACCATGAAAGGAAGCTCCTAATAAACACTTTGCTTGTATCACATGACAAAAACATTTCAGCTGATGGCAACCAGACAAAAAAACATCAAATGAAATCTCATAAAGTGATACTGAAATACACTGCTGATTTTCTGTTTGCCAGTGCTATTCTACTTCTTCATCCCATTGCTTTAGCAGCTACTTACTTAAATACAGTCCTATCAGGGAACAGTGATGAGATGTGTTCTATCTCCACAGTTATTCAACCAATGTAGGACTGCTACATAGAGCATGAAAAACAAAATCTTCAAGAAAAGATGAAGAGCATATCTTTTATTCTACTTAGAATACAAGTACTACTTTTGTAGTAGTAGTAGTAGTATGCAGTATTTCTCAGTATTTATCTTAAAGTAGAGAATCTGCAGGAAACCAGAACCAGTAGCTGGTAAATGTCACTAAATGTTCAGAGCTTAAGCAAATTCCTAAATAAAATACAAAAACTTATTTCTCTATAGTATCTGGAAAGGACTGAAAAACCTGTCCTTTGAAGAAAAGACTGTCAAAGGGGCATTTCTCCGTCATGATACATTATCTTGCATTATCAGGAGGAATTCACTGTAGAATGGATAAACTCACTGAGAAACTTTAACAATTTGAAATAATTCTCTGGAACAGTTACATTATTAGTTGTCAGAGAGAGGAAATATATCTAGTGAAGGCCATCAGGGGACTGTTACAGATCTAGTTGGATTCAGTATTCTTGTTATCAAGCTGGATGCAAGACCAAAAAATGCACTCCTGCAATGTATGAATGACAGCAACAGTGAAATGCTGTTACCACAACAGAGGTGAGGATCACAGACCAAAACAAATTCTGACTTAGAAAACTCAAAATTAGAAAAATTTCTTATCACTGAAAAGATGAAACTTTATAAAGGATGAGCAGCAGGTGAACAAAAATATAATCTGGGAAAAATTCAATAGGCAGAAAAATAAAAAATAATTTTAACTTGTTCCTTATTTAGCTTATCTTCACTAAATTTAATGAAGGTTCAGCTGCGATTCCAGGCCAGGACTAAGACCAGAACCCATAGGTCATGCTCAAGTGGCCACTGCTTTAAACATCTGGCAGCAACTGCACATTATGATTTTTTTTTTGGACACAAACACCAGAAATATTAATCACTTAACATAACGAGTTCACAAAAACAGTATGACTGATCAAAGGAAGATTTAATGTAAAAAATCTGGACATGGGCAGTTCTTCAGAAAAGGCAAAACTTGGAAAGGCACAGGCATGGGAACAGAAGAAATCTACATTCTCTAAAGAGAATTTTCTTACAGCTGCACGAACTTGTCCTACTAGGATTCACACGGCTTCTTTTCCAGTAAGAATATCTCCTTCCCACTGTGTACTCATAACTCTCATTAGAGCTAATGCAGATTATAAACATCCAAGGGACACTATTGTAGGGAACAAGCACAACTCTCTGCATGACTTTGTGAATGCTTATGTGTATGTTTTTATACATACACAAATACACGTGAACTGGTTGATAACTACTTCTATGCTTATTATTCAAGATGAGCAAATGCAAAATTTTATGTGCAGATATGGACTTAGGCATCAATTACCTGCCCTCTGCTAAGGTCTCCACAAATCCATAACAAATTAAAATGCTATATGCTTCTTAAAAAGCTCAAAAGGCATATTGCAATCTGTCAAAACAAAGTGAAAAAGGGCAGGCAAACAGCAGGGGGTTCTGCACCAAGAAAGGAAAAGATGCTGCACTGTTTACCAAGGATGCCACAGAATGCATTCCTAGCAAGGCATTTTCTGTTAATGCCAGCGGGGGATGAAGTTATGACTTTTTCTATACAATACAGAGAAGCAGGGAAGAGTGAATTTTGTATGGGAAAGGGCACACTCTCTGTTTACACTGAATCCTCTATAAAAGTAGCACAAGGAAATCATGAAGCATTTACTCAATCTGAAGGAATATTTACAATCCATTTTCTCAGACTCCTTAGCTACTCCTCAGCTACGGATTACAAAGACAACCTGACTAAAACATTGTCTAAAATGTTTTTGAAGTGGCGTCATACTTACTGTCGACAAAGCTTGATACTTAGACTAACGCATGTTTCAAAATAAACACGGATTTATCTGGATGCACACCAAGGGTCCATGTATCTAATGAGAGAAATCCAAGCAAGCATTTCTACAGAACTTTCTTCTGAACACTTGCTAGATAGTTCTCGGTAAAAGACAACATTCATGCTTAGCTTACTTACTTTTTGATACTTCAAATGACTCAAACTTCACAGGCTGAATGTAGTTCACCAGGTTAGACATCTCTTCTGTGGCCATAGCCTCACTGCCAGCAGTACCCTAGAACAAAGAAGGGTAAATGTTGACATTTCAGCTGGTCATAATTCATGATAGCCATCAGGGGGTTACAAACACCAAAGCCCAGTTTTCTTTCAACCATAAAAGAATCATCTTTCACTGATCCCATCAATGTCTCACACTGGGAGCTTCACATACTAAGAAAAGAAAGATGTTATACAGTAAATGTTTAATTAAAACGCTGCTGTATTATTTCTTTCTACCTGGCTCCCAGGAAAAGGACTGCATTACCTTTACATATGCATGATGATATGCACACACAGTGCTAAGCACACTTATCTGTGCTATTGGATAAATAAAAAACATAGCTCTAAGTTTTCAACATCCAGTTTTATTTCCAGCGGTGCCAAATACACCACAAGCAGTTGTCTAACTCAGATCATCTGTAGTGTTATCAAATCTTATTCTTCACTAAATTGAAATATTAATAAACAAATTAAAGATATGCTTCCAAACCCATCGACAACCGACTTCAGAAAGTTAGCGATTCCCAGTGCCCTGCCTTCCTTCTTCCGCTAGATGGCAGTCCCACTCCTGGTAACACAGCCAACCCAGAACTGCTGGAATCGATCCATCACCATAAAACAAATCTATGTCCTTACTTCATCCATCGACGACTTTTTACAATCATCATCGTAGTCATCATCATCATCGCTCTCAATCTCTGCTTCTCCTGAAATGTTTTTAGCAGAAGACAATTACTGGTTGAAGCAATAGCTATAAATATCAGGGATGAATCTGCGAAAGATGTACACTGCTTAGAAGAGAAGACATTATACATGTGCTTTTTGTCACAGCACAAATCAAATACACCGTCTAGAGGGATTTATCCACCCTTATCACTGCTAAGTTCTTACTTTCTAATCAAACCAAATCTCTTGCTTCTCAGCTGCTGGACACTTACTATTTGGAAATCACGGGACAGGTATCAGCACTAAGAAAAGAGCATCATGGTGTCTGCATAGTGTGCACAGTGTGCAGGTATAATATTACAAACTGCTCTGACAAGATGTTCACATGCTTGGGTCACAGCTCTGGGGTTCATAATTACTGTTGCAGGATGCCTGCATGACCTTCAGTGAATGCTTTTTGCCTCCCTGGGGAAGCACACCCATCACAACATTCACAGGGTGAAGAAATCATGCATGAAAACTGAGATTCACATGTGCTGTGGTACCAAGGGCTGCTCAGAGAAATGCACCTGCTCTGAAGATAATGCAGTGTGTGCACCCAGGTAGCACAGCTGGCAGGAGCTGGCTCACACTTCCCTTCACTGACATAGCTTTACTTCTTATGTCTTACTGCTTGGATTCATAGCTCAGCTGTACCGGCTGAGGGCAGTGCAAATCGAGTAATGTGATGAAGATGGCATAAAGCTCATCCTTCCCCTGAAAGCATACTGATGAGTAAATAGGACCAAATAAAACACATTTTAAGACTTGTTTCCAATTGCAATGTACTAACAAATTCCTATAGGTAAGACATAGATTCATTATTGTTAATTAATGAACATTCTCCCTTCCCCAGTGTTTTGATTTGGTTGCACTGGAAATCAACCCATCTTTCTCTTAGGTAACTCCTGTGCATTTGGCAGTCACAAGGTATACACCATGTACCTTTAGAAGACTCTGGAAAAGCAGGTTTAACTTCTACTGCAGTCACCTGTCCACACCTTTAAGATCGACAACACTTAAAGGTTTCATTCCACAAACCTTTCAGCTTTCTTCAGCACTGGCAATTATTTTGGCAGCACAAAAATCTAACCACTGTGCAGTATTCCCAAACTCTCCAGAGAAGGGTATTTCAATTTCAGTTTCTACTGTCACCTAAAGATCTAATCCAAAACCCACTGAATCTAGAAATTCCTCTCTGTTCCAAGAGGCCTTGAATCATGCCTAGGGGGTCCTTTCTGGCCATGTACAGCACATATGATTTAAATAATGAGTGTGCCTTTCACAACGAAATGATGACTACCCAGGCTGCAGATGCAGATGTTGAAATGTCATGCTTTTATTCATGAACGCATTTCTTCCTGAACATTTCACTGAAGAAAAATACACAATTGCTCAACAGGCTCAAGGGATGGCTCAGGGAACCTCAATGTACTGCAAAGAGCCGGCCATGTTCTCACAGGATTCACAGTGGCAATCTTTGGGTGGGAAGCTCTCGATCGATTTATCCGGACTGGAATAACAACACTTCTCATAGCCTACAAAAAAGGGGGCATGGGCAGATTTCAGCCAACTCGCACTGCTGAGATACCAGCTTGCTCTTGCTGGAAGTGTCCAGGGAGGGAAGTATGCAACACAGTACTCGTTTATTTAAACATATTTAATGGGAAAACTTGCAAGGACATCAGATATCATTTTCATGTTATTCATCAGACTGCAAACCCAGCACAAATAATGTACAGGACTGCATGCACAGAATAAAAATTACTAGGAGTTTTTGAACCTATGGCTATGTCCACATTGACTTTCCCTCACATGCATGGTTCTGTGCTCAGACTAAAACTTCTTTTTGCTGTTACACTGCTGGGACACAAAGTCAGAGCAAACCTTGGTCAGACAGAGAAGATGTCTGTGCTACGGATGCCTCCATGCTCACCCTCCCACACTGCTGGTGGGATTACGTCCATGCCACCACTTCTTGTCAAAAAAGCACGTGGGCTGGCATACGCAGTATGACCCAGCACTTGTGCATGTGTGTGCATGTGCAAAGGGAACAACTAGGTGGGACTACGAACCCAGGTCAGGACATCTCTGTGCTAAGTGTGACACAAATACAAGGAAAACAGAAACCTCCTGCTGCAAAAGCTTGCTCTCCAAGTATAAGACAAGAGCCAGCCTGCGGACGAGGGCAGACAGAACCACACGGCAAACTTCTCAGTGGAGTAACAGTACTAATTTCAAGGATGTTTTCACTTACAGTTCTCTAATAAGTGAGGCAGAGTTGTGAAGGCATAAGAGTACTCAGTGGACAACGCAACAAGCAGCCAAAGAAGGCTGAATCCCAGCTGATGAGTAGAGCAGCCGGTACTTGGAGAAGAACCTCATCCTGTTACTGAGAGTTACCAATTTGCTCGAAAATTTAAATGCTGTCCAATTAACAAGTTTTGGCTTCCTGAAGTAAAGGCCTACAACATACAGCTGCATCAAGCAGAACTGCCACTGTGAAGAATTAGTCTTCTTTCAGTGAGTCTTTAATTGCAGTATTCTTCTCATGCCTCAGAAAGAAATTGGTACTGGGTATAGAGGAGCATAATATCTGCAGTGCTCCAGCACTACATGCTGCCAATACTGAGATGCATATAAGGCATGAGGCAGTGAAAAGAAGGGTGTCATGATGACAGCAGAGCACTGCCTTGTGGAACCAGGCTCTACACCGGATCTTGCCACAGCAGTCTTACAAAACAGGGAATCATTTTTTTTAAAAAAAGTTTACAGACAGAAATCTGGCATCTGATTTTTTTTAAAGGAAGCTTTATGGAAGCTTTCCTTAGGACACGTGGGATCTCCAACCACAGGTGTAGGAAGTCAGGAAAGGAAGGAAAGAGACTGTCATGGCAGAATTGGGACCTGCTGGTCAAACTGCAGAGCAAGAATAAAAAGCACAGGCAGTGGAAGCAGGGACAGGTACTCTGGGAGGAGTATAGGGATGCTGTGGGCTGTGTAGGTCTGGGGTCAGGAAGACCAAGGCCCAGGTGGAACTGGATTTGGCAAGGGGCACGAAGAAGAATAAGAAAGGCTTCTATAGGTACATCAACTGGAAAAGAAAAGTCCAGGAGAGTGTACCCAAACAGTGTGCAACACAGGCAGGCTAGTAACTACGGGCAAGGAGAAGGCTGAGGTATTCAAAAACTTTTTTGCCTCAGTTTTCACTAACAACCACTCTACACACAGCCCTCAGAAGGCTCAGAAGCCTTCTGAATTCTTCAGAAGGCTTCAGATGGCTCAGAAGGTGGGAACTGGGGGAGCAATGCCCTTCCCACTGTACGCATAGTTCATGTTCACGACTGCCTGAGGAATCTGAATGTCCATAAATCTATGGGTCCGGATGCAATGCATCCCAGAGTCCTGAGGGAATTGGCTGATGTAGTCACCAAGCCTCAATAAGACTTGAATCATGGTGGTCAGATGAAGTCCCTGGTGACTGGAAAAAAGGCAGTGTCACACTCATTTTTAAGAAGGAATGAAAGAAAGGCCCAGGGAACTACCAACCTGTCAGCCTCACCTCTGTGCTGGGAAAAATCATAGTGCAGATCCTCCTGGAAGCTACGCTAAGGCAGAGTGAGAGGTGATATGGGAGAACCAGCATGGCTTCACCAAGAGAACATCCTGTCTGACCAACCTTGTTACTTTTTATGATAGTGTAACTGCATTGGTGGTAAGAGCCACCGATGTCATCCATCTGGACTTCAGTAAGGCCTTTGACACAGTCCCCCACAACACCCTTCTCTCCAAATTGGAAAGATATGGATTTGATGGGTGGACAGGTTGATGGACAAGGAATTGGTTGCGAGATTGTACCCAGACAGTGGTAGTTAATGGCTCAATTTCTGGATGGAGATCAGTGACCAGTGGTGACCCTCAGAGGTCAGTACTGCAGCCAATGCTCTCAAACATCTTCTTCAATGACATCAAGAGTGTAGTTGAGTACATCTTCATCCAAGTTTGTGGATGACACCAAGCTGTGTGGTGTGACTGATACACCTGAGGGACAGGATGCCACCCAGAGAGACCTAGACAGGCTGGAGGTGAACCTCATAAGGTTCAACAAACCCAAGTCTCGCACCTGGGTTGCAGCAAACCCTGCTATCAGTACAAGCTAGGGGATTGAAAACTAGAGCACAGTCTTGCTGAAAAAGGCTTGGGGTACTAGTGGATGGCAAGCTGGACATGAACAATGTGCCCTAATAGCCCAGAAAGCCAACTGTACCCTGGGCTGCATCAAAAGAAGTGTGGACAGTAGGTCAAGGGGAGTGATTCCACTCCTCTACTCTGTGCTGGTGAGTCCTCACCTGGAGTATTGCATCCAGATGTGGAGTCCTCAGTACAGGAGACAGGCTGAGAGAGCTTGGGCTGTTCAGCCTGGAGAGAGAAGGCTCTGAGGGGACCTGGTAGTGGCCTTTCAGTATCTACAGGAAGAAGGAAAGAGACAGACTCTTTAGCAGAGTCTGTTGGGACAGGACAAAGGGAAATGGTTTCAAACTAAAAGAGAGGAGATTTAGACTGGATATACGGAAGAAGGTTTTTACAGTAAGGGTGGTGAAGCACTGGAACAGGTTGCACAAAGAGGTGGTGGATGCTCCATTGCTCCGTCCTTGGAGATATTCAAGATTAGGCTGGATGAAGCTGTGAGCTGCAGATGTCCCTATTCACTGCAAAGGAGTTGGACGAGATGACCTCTAAAGGTCCCTTCCAACTCAAAAGATTGTATGGTTCTATAATCTACAGAAATGCTCAGTGCTCATAGTCGTAACTGAAATCTCCGGAAATCTCTGTGCTCTGAATACTTAGAAATTCAGCACAGTCTTAAAAAGCAAATCCTGGATTTTCCTTGTCAGTTGCCTCTGAACTGCTCTTAAGCCCTCTTAGACTCTGTTGTTCTTTGATAAAATTAGATTAATACTATCTCACTCCCCACAGGTAATGTTAATATAAATTCACTGTTGTTTGTCAGGTGCTCATATGCAGCATGGATATCCCCACAGAAATTCACTGCAAGGTGAAGATGCTAGATCTGGGATCAAGTATTGAATGATAGAGAGTGAAAAAATATTGACTTATTGTCATTTTCCAAAAGAGGCACATGTCCTGAAGGAGAAACAATGGCTGTCAAGGATTACAAGTAATATATTTTCACACTCACAGATGAATTAAGTGACCACATTAATTTTGCCATCTCAGTTCTAGCATTTTCTATGTGTTCATTTTCAAAATCTGTAGTTAACAGAATTTGTTACACGGGTAATACAGACATAATATTCACAAGTGACTTCTAAAATTACAAACTCTGTAATGGGACTTTTTCCCCTGTCTTTCCTAATCATCAATAGCCAAGATTCACAGCCCAAGTCTTTATCTATAAAAGCTCACTGGGCGGCTTCTGAAGCACCAAGCTGATACCTTCTATGCAGATCAGACACAGAAAAAAACATAGAACAAACCAGTTTCCTTTAGGTTTTGGAAAGAAGGAGGCTGGCATATGCTCACTTATTTTTCTGCTGCTTGTGATTTGTCTGAAGCAAAACAGAATTAAACCATTCCAGACACCAGGACGAATCTTCTTCTGAAATCTAAGCTCTACTCCAAAGTGTGACCTTTTTAAAGTTTCTTAACACAGTGGCTGAAAACTCATTCTTTCTTTGCTTTTAACACTATAAACAATGTTATCCACAAATACAGCAGGATTGTTGTTGTTGTTTTGTTTTTAATTCAGCTTGAGGCAAACTGCCAGCATGAAAATTTTCAGCTCCATTAATCAGAATTTGGAAAAAATTATAAACAAGAGGGTTAAAAATATAATGGCAAATGACAAGAAGCATATATTGTAGAAGAGCTTTCAATCTACACTTTAAATATTCCACTATTAGGGCATAAACATCTATGCTTTTAGCAATTCACAATTTCAGTCTTATGAGAAGGAGAAACTGTGGTCCTGGGAACAGACATAAGGTTGGGAATCAGGATATATACATTTTGTTGCTTGTCCCACTGATGATTTGCTCCCATTACATAGTGCAAATCTTTTTTTCCTGCACTTCTATTTTTCTGTTCTAGTTAGACTTCAAGCTCTTCAGAGCAAATCTTACCGCATTTTTTGTACACTAATACTCACAGTGGTCCCCTGCAGATTCTCTAAGCATTACTGAATATATGCATTAAATTATAGTTGGCATATGGAGTTGGTAGCTTGTTCTATTGCCTAAATGGACCAGGTAAATGTTAGTACACTTCACTGATTTTTAGGTCACTCCATAAGTGATTACTCAGCCTTGAGACCTCTCAGGACTCCTGGAGCAATGACACTTGGTGTTGTTTCCTGCTGAGCAGAACCCGTACTGGTCTAGCTTTATCTTGCTAGAGCAATGTTAATGGCTTGAAAAACACAGCTGTAATTAAGTATTTGTGTTTTAGTGAGAAGCATACTTGTAGATTCCATTCATACCTGCTCCTGGGGAGGAAGGCTCAAACATACTAGATGTATCACTGCACGTGTTGGAAGCCTGCTCTGAGAGCTTCTTCTTGGCACTTCCATCTGCAGACTTATGTGACTTCTTTTTATTCTTCACCAGAATTTTGTACATTAAATCCATAGGGCTTGGAAGAGGAACCCCAGGTTCAAGCTTTCAGAAAAGGAAGAGAAATTTGTTACAACAAAAGAAGAAACAAATTTATGGCAATTTCTTATGGTCTACATGGTGCAAGATAGTTTTTGTAACCTCTATGAGCCCTGTCAAAATGCACCTCTGAAACAACAGGTAACCTTCATTAAGTGAAACAGGGCTATGGAGGACACATAAGAGAATAAAAATACCTTATGAAATGTCTACAGCAATAACTTCAATGAGAACTAGCTCAAATATGAAAGCAAACATTATAAATCGGTGGCTATAAGAATCAACTGCTATTACAGGATTACAATTCAGTGTATCAAAACAACCTTAGCATCAGAAATGATATGACTAAGTCACCAACAGCACACACTGTTTAAACCCCTCCTTTAGACTCTTGTCTTGGAAGGCTGCATTTAAAGAATGACACAGGGCTGAATGAAGTAAAAAATCACAAGATATTTTGTGATCTTATAAATATCAAACCATATTACCGGGTATTTCTCCAATGGATCCATAAGCAGTGCATCTCCAAATATTAATCTGCAGTACTCTGCCATTTTTGCCTGTTGTTTAGGGCTAAAGGGGAGAAAAGGTAGAAAGAAATGAGTCCTATTAATGCTACAGACTGAAAGGAGCAGTAATGGAATACCTAATATTCCTAAACAAGATACAATTTCCTGATTCAATCACTGTGAATTGTTCACAGAGACATAGATATATCATGCAATTATTCTGATTCCTTTGACAGAGCTTATCAAAAGGATGACACGTGAAGTCACTAGGCACTTGAATAATGGTGAAACTGAACTTTGGAGTTGTATTTTCCCACACATTTAGTAGGAAAAAAAACGAGTATGTCGGTTGTTACCTTTAGGGAAATAACTGTTGCATGAATTTGCCTCTTTCAGGCAACATTTTATTTCAAGTTTAAATATTTTCCTCCTTGTGCTACTTTACACACATGCCAGGCATTCTTCTCACACCCCCTCCTTTCATTTGGATTTCTTTTTCGTCATAGCTGACCTAAGGCATCAAAACCCTACACACAGAGCAGTCTCCTCTGCCAGTGTCCCAAACTTGTCACCTCACAAGGTTGTGCCCTTGTGTCTCCAGGGCACAACCGTAAGAAGAATGGGGAGAAGATATTACTCAGGTTTCAAAAGCAGCAAAAATGCATCAGTTGAAGGTACCGATAGAGGAGCAGCTAGCTTCACTGAAGATTTCATCTCAGCAGCTCACTTTCCCACCCAATTTGTGTCAGCCTATGTGAGATGAGTGCTTCAGGTGCTGTGCCTGTAGCATGACAGCCCTTCCAGCTCAAGTCCTGCTCCCAGCTGCAGCTTCGCAATGCTCTCCCCCACATATTGCTGGCCTACTCGCAGACCTCGTGGGTGAGGTTGGAACCAGCAGTTTGTGCTGCTCATGCCTCCTGCTGCATCCTCACTGGCAGAAGTCATAGCATAGATGTAATTAGTACTAATGTTAAGAGGCATTATGTCAATTTGGAGAATTGCTGTAATAAGTGCTGGTGTAACTGCACTTTAAATTAAATACTGCATGCCTGTAATACATACATAGCTGGGATCCATGTAAATACACCAGGTAGAACTGCTCAATGATTATTTTAGCTTGTTGTTTGGGTCAACAGTCAGATTCTTTATTTCCTTATTTTCAAATCAGATCCAGAGTTGAATTTTACCATAATAAATTACTTCAGTGGTTGTCTTGACATCCTCTAGAAATAAACTGAATCTCAGCAAGTTTTACTCATAATGAATTTTCTCAAAGTGCAACCTAGTAATGAAATTGCTGCATATCACAGTGAAGGGAGTTTCAGGACTGAGGATAGGTCACATTGCTTAGAAATATTACTCAAAATCAGCTTAACATGCAGCTCAGTGCTACAGTCACTCTCTAATTTTAGACAACTGTGCATGTTTGTTATATGTGTCTGATAAAGCCTGTAACATCTGAGCTTGGGTTTCTTCAAAAATTTTCATTTTTGATACTCTCTGGAGAAGCTCTAATTAAAGGACAGGTTTATCTTGTTTAATACAACCTCCTCAACTACTATTAACTATGAACCGCATACTATGGAAGATACACGAATGATATAAGCAGTTACGTTACCATGGAGCTAATTTTTATGACAAAGTAGAACTGGATGTATGAAAAAAGCAGTGTTCATTTTTCTCTTGCAAACTATGAGTACAGCGACTTCAATGTCTATTTTGCCATTAGCCACCAACTGAGCACTTGGCAATGGCGCTCTTCCTGAGTTCAGTAGGGCCAAACCGGAGCTGAGATAAAGGCTGGGTGGCATTTGATTCAGAAAATGTGATTTCCCCAAGATCAGTACGCTGGCTGTCCCTTGAAGCAGATACAGCGTGACCTGGTCATTAGCTCAGTCATTTACAAAACATACTGAGAGTAGGTTTTAAATTATTCCTCCAAACTATAGAAGTGCTGCACACAATTTAAATCACTACAGTATTTCATTAATTTCTTTTACATGCAGCCAATTCTGCAAAAACGCTAAGAGCCACTTTTAGCTGAGGATGGAAAATTAAGATGAAGACAGGCAAGGCAGTGAAACTAAGAACCCACAAGGGAGATGGTGACGGGAGGAACAGATCAGGCAATGACAGTGCTTTAGCTATTTCTAACTGCCAACTACCAAGGAAAATAAAGGCACCACATTCTGCTCCAGTAAGAAAGCCAACTGGGTATTTGTTACAGATATTGCCTACAAGGGGACTATAGGGATTATTTCAATCATCTCCACTAGTGTGTTTTATGAATACACCCATGCTCTTAGGACCCAGAAAGTTCAAGGGACATTTCCTTGAATCACAAGAGCAGTAATTGAAGTCTTGCAAATTAGATGTGAGATGTGACACCAGCATTTTTGAATGGGCATATCAACCCCCAAACAGAACTCTTGATAAGGGATAGAAAAAGCATGCAGAACTTTTAACTAATACATTTCATACAAAACAACTAGAACAAATTCTTCTGACGTTCTGGTTTAATTACATGTTTACCTCACAGAGCACATAGTGAGGACTTTCATTTTTGGCAAAAGAGAAAAATTGAACGCAGCACATTTTGGTTTAGCACATAAATTCCAATGTAATCATTTTGCAGAGGGAAAAAGGAGGAAAAGGAAAATTAAGAAGTAACAGTTCTTAATAATATTAAAAAAATCTTGCAATACTAATCAAGGTCAAAGAACTAAAACCTCAACATAACAGAATTACTTTTCTTTGTCAACTGGACCATATGAACTGTTATTTTTAAAAGCTCCTAAGAAAGAAACTGAAAAATTTAGGAAATAAGAATTATGTAGGAGTTCAGTATTTAAACAAGTGGTATCCTTTGTGTTCCCCACAAATACATACTTTGTTTTAAGACAAAGATCATTAGCAATAGTATTACCATTAAAGTACTTTAAAAGTTGGAGTATTTGTTTCCTTTTATTTCACCTTCTTTTCAAAATTATGAACCAGAGCAACCTTCTTTTCTACATCAACGTGTTTTCTCATCTGTGTTGTTAAGAAACAGTAAGTCAGCTAATTCCTGAAGAAAAAATGTCCACATCTATTGTTATTGGAAATTCTCCTAGCCTTCATTTAACGTAATGAAAATTGATTGTCTCAAAACAGCTGACTTTATCTGCTGGATGACTTTCACTTGTGTGGATATGGATGGTTACCACATGGAATGAATACATATGCCCCTAGAATGTGCCAGGGCAAGGGAAGATAAAGTGGTAACACGACACCTGGAGATAGGGAAGTACAGGGAATCTGAAGAAATGTTTTCATTAACATTATTGCATTGCTTGTATTTTATTTTACTGTGTTGGTGCTATGCCTATTATGAAGGTCACTCATAGATGCTCTCTAGTACTACCGCACAACTGCTCCTAACATTGTATTATTATCGCTTCTGCAGAGGTCCTTACTCTGCATAAGGCAAATAAAGACACAGATCCTTCCCAAAAGAGTCTAAAATAATTTAAATCGTTGGAAGAAGAAGTGATAATAATTCCATTAATATTTGAAGAAACAATTCCAGCAAGAAATCAGTGGTATGAATAACTGTAATTAAATTTAATCTTGGAAAAAAACTATGGATACTGCTCAAGGATCACTTAACCTTTTTGCTATGTCATCAGTGCGTTTCTAATTATAGACTGTCTGCTTTCAGATTTGCAGATACCTTATCTTCTTGTAAGCTCAATTTCAAACATCAAGGTCTTCTTGAGGTCTTTTAAGAATTTTCAGGTCAGTTTTCTGTTTTTTTGAGAGAAGCACATCTTTTCTTACTACGGTCTTTTTCCAGTATCCATATTCAGACTTCAATAACAATGATGGTATGCATAACATTGTACGTATTCTAAATTCTATAGCTCACTTCTTTTTCTAAACTTTTCATTGCATAAAAATAGGCAAGAATGAATATACTACATAGTAGAGCTATAGTAAAGGAAATGAAAGTTATTTACATGCTATATATTTGAGAGGAATCCTACAAAAAAAACCTGAAAGAAAGTAAAAGGAGATGACTAACACTATGTGTTAACAAACAATTAATTTACTTCTTAGGTGAACAAAAAGTGTTAAAAATACTCTCGTGAACAGAAACCAGAGGAAGAAAAACTGCATTTTAAGTTCAGTGGTGATGAATCCTGCCATATCTACATTGCTGATGTATAACTTATTTAACTCTGATCACTGCAATGCCTAAAGCCATGCATAAAAATCACAGGGTAAACCACACTTCTGAATAAACCAACGCCAACATTTCCATTGATTTGTAGGGGACCAGCATTTCACCCATGAATACTGACTCTTGTAACTTGACAATCAGAAGAGAAAATTTGGTCACCCCGAAGAAGGAATGGATGTAATTAAGATTTGTTTTGACAGCAGTTCTACAAAAACACTTAGCATTGTTTGTTAATACTCACAAACTCAATTTTAAGATCTAGAGAAAAACAACATTCCAAGTAAAGGAAAAGACAAATGGAGCGTTCCATGGAATTAGGTGAAGGTTTCTTTGAGTGGCATGACTAATTGCAGATTTCTGTAGAAACTAGTGAAGAAATGAAGGGATAATTGTAGCAGTCAGTAAAATAACTAGAAATTATTTTCAGCCAAAGCAAAATTAGAACTCACACACACACAGTCTGATGATTTACTGCAGCAAAAAAATCATAAACAGCAATAGAAGCTCACAAAGAGAAAATATTTGATATTGATTTCTCAGACTTGCTTTGCTAAAAATGTATGTAATAGAAATACAAGAGAAAAAAAAAAAAACGAAAAACGTTGAGATAATTCATTATTTCATGACCAGAGTTTTCTGAAGAGGAAGATACAATGGTTTCTGAGGGGGAAAATTCTAAAGATGGGAGTAATGCAGCAATAATTCTAGTCTCTCTTTGACATGTTCATGCAGCGTCCCCACACCTTTGACTCTGATGAAGTTTCATCTTACAGTTTTGTGTACATAACTTACATCTGACTGAAGTTTGTCTTACACAACTATTGACTATATTTTCTTAAGATACAACAAACCACTCTGGAAGATTTAAGTCTTAATGACTTTGGAGGAAGAAAAACATAACTGTTCTGTTTAAGATAAATTAGAAGTACCTTCTCCAAACACGCATTTTAATAGAAAGAGAAGAACGAATACAAAATGAAATGGATTTAAGAATGATGGTTGAGAACTTCTCTAGAGACAAGAAGTTGCATTTGGAAGTGCTGTGAAAAGCACTCTGAATTAAAAGCTACTGCAGTAGGTGAGTGTAAAAAAGTTGGAAGTGATACAACAAACCCAAAAAGAAGAGAATGGGGGGACCGATTAGACAAAGAAATTAAGTACAGCACCTGTGTGGTCTTTTTGAGGAAGACAGAACCAACTAAGCAGGACTTAACAGGTAGATTTTTTAATCATAATCACACTATCTTTCAAAGTGCACAGCGCAAGCATGTTTTGTCAACAAAACATAGTGTAAGTTTATTCTGAAAGGTTATAGGATCATAGAATCATAGAACAGCTCAGGTTGGAAGGGACCTCAGGAGTCATTAAGTTCCAACCCCCTGCCACAGCACTTCACCACCCTCCCAGAGAAAAATTTCCCCCTGACATGTAATCTAAATCTTTTCTCCTTCAGTTTAAAACCATTCCCCCTTGTCCTATCACTCTCTACCCGTGTAAAAAACTGACTGTATGGTAGTATATGGTAAAGCTATTGTAAAGGTAAAGGTATGTCAGCTCTCAGATTTAAAATTTCTCTACCGTATTATCACTCTGTTCTTAACACACATTCTTACATAGCTTCTTCTACCAGTTTCTTCTCTTACAACAAGAATTTTCTTCCTAAAACAACAGAAAAGCAGCTACCCCTCACCTTTTTCCTTTTTGAAGAGAAAAGTACCAACATCTTTTCTAAACTGTATTGAATCATTCAGAGCATACTCAAAGATTACCTTTTCTTTTAAATGAAAGAAATATTTCTCAACCCAAATTGGCCCCAGAAGCATTGAAAATGTTTTCACAGTAGAAAACAAAAGGGAACAAAGCAACTGAAGTTAAGGCACATGCTATGTGCCAATGTCACCTCATTTTGAACTATGTGCTGTCTATACACAAAACCAAACAAAAGGTTATGTCAAACATAACAATGAAAATCAGATCTAAGATAGTAATAATAACGTAGGTAACCGGGACAAATTTAAAAGTGCTCTCACTTTTTTTTTTTGGCTTCTTTTGTGCATCATTTGCAATTAAAACAAACAAAAGAGAAAACAGCTAAGGCAAATGGATTTTTTTCTTTTTTTTTTTTTCCAGAAAGTGAAGAGTTCCTAACTTTACATGCCACGTATTTTGCAATCCTAGCTAGTCTAGGCCTTGTTCTGGTGAAGAACTAGTTCTGGTAAAGGCTACTTCTGGCCCTTCCTTCTAACATAAGGAGCAGACTAAATACTGTGCATAGAATATGTTTGTAGTGCAGAACAGGGTCACAGGCAGGTGAAATACTGCTTCTTCTTCTTTGATGAAGTACCACTTCATTTCAGTAGGATATACCAAGACTATGAAATTAATGAAATTTGTCTCATAATTATTTAAGCTTTCTCTGTCTATCTAAAGAATCTAAAGATTCTAATTCAAAAAGGTTTTTAAGAACACACCCAGTTCATTCTGATAATTTTAGCTACTTCAGCTGATGAAAGGTTTTAGTTTAGATAAGAGCTCTTGATCATGTCGGATACGAAACCTGCCACAACTTCATTCATAATCCTGTGTTTTGTTATAAAAATATAACACCATACAGGGAAACATGGTAATTACTTACGAATCCACATGATTTTCAAAGGAAAGGAGGATTGGAAAGGGCGATGTCTTAAATGCACACTCAGCAATAGCTTCTATTACTTCCTAAAGAATCAAAATATACACAGTTACAAACTCATGTCTCTAAAGAAACAGTATTTTGGTGTTTGAAAACAGACAAGACCCCACAGAAATTGTATCCAAACTACCTGAAATCATACTCAGATCTTCTATTCTAAACATCCTTGAAAACTATGCATGAGCTTTTTGCAGCAACCAAATTTTTCAGCCTGAACTGTAATCAAATCTCCAGAATGTTTGATGAGCCTCCTGCGTGTTTCTCCAGAAATGACCTATGTCTGCCTAAATCAGAAGTTCAGATGTAAAACTTGGTCCTTGCAGTGTTGTTCTATGCCTGAAGCTATGCTTTCCATGATTTTTTTTTTTGCATAATAATAAGCACATACTAACAAACTCCTATCTTCTACAAAGATATCTCACATCGTGCTCATATAATCTACACAAGCAGATACCTGTAAAATCCTTAGTGACTGACTCTCAAGTTTTAATTCTCTGTTTTTTTTTTCATGAGAGAAACCCCTCTAAAGCAAAGAACCAAAGGAAAGGAAAGGAGAAAGTTATTCAATAATAGCATAGTATTAATCAAACAAGGCTCAGAAACTTAAAACTTATGTAGAAGTGTCCTTTTGGCTTTGATAGAAAATAGCAACTGTAAATATAGTAGCTTAATTATTTGGTGACACTAATTTTAGTGAGGTACATGATACAGCGATGCACTCAGCATTAGAAATGATTCACAATTTCCTATTGGAATATTGATCTTTTTTCATGAGAACTTAGAGAGTACTGAAGATTTTACTGTTCCCGCTGTCAGCTTCTGGACTTTAAAAGACCTCATAAGCCTGTTCCATCCCAAATCACAATAATGACTTAAAATTATAAGATTTATTTATTTCAAACAAGCGCTCCATGGGGATTCCTTTTATTCACTTCCTGTACTTGAAAAAGCTAGATTCAAAAGTGTAGAAGTAAGAAATGCACTTCCTAACATGAGAGCAGAATTTCTGGTACATTCTTTCTGATTTTGGGCTGAAAATAACGCATACGCCATCTCAAGATCTGCTGATAAAAGCTACGGTATGTCTACAATTTACAGTCTTTACGAAAGCAGAAAAATACACAGCTCAGGCATGAACTGTCATGGCATTCCTTATAAGATGAGAAAGTAGCTTTTTCAGCACACTCTAACAGGTGATGAATGACTCCATTTAATAAACTGCAACCATCCAATATATGAATGCCTCACATATCACTAACCATTGACATGCTTCAACTAAGTCTTTATTGAAAACAGAAAGGCAAAGTATTTATTGGGAGAACAGTAAATGGTGCAGAAGGCTGCATGAATGTAGGTAGGAAGCTGCACTTTCACAGCAGTGATTCTCCCATGGGCGAACACACAATGGAGCAATTCCTGCTGCACACTTTCTTTCCAGCACCAGTAAATCATTGAGTGCTGATGTCACCTTACACTGGTTATAATGTGGGATTTTTAAGAGCATCTCTGGCAGTTTTGCCATTGCAAGGGAACAGCAAGGCTGAGAATAGGATTACAAATATTAAGTCATGTCACCTAAATGCTTTCTACCCACATCGCTGGTGCTGGCTTGGTCTCTACCCACTTGCATCCTACTCCCTTTGCTTACAGAGCATGACCCAGGGCTTAAGAAGACTTGAGACTGGGTATGCAAGCACTGCTGAGAGCAGTCCTGAGGCCTTTCATGCTCTTACGCACTGCTTTAGCTGTGAATAAATCCATGAAGACATTTTCAACTGCATTCTCAGCTGCAAAAAGGGACAACATTCAGCATGTATAGAGAAGAATAGCCTGAAAGAGTAAAAACCAGGATGACATTGATGAAATTTGAGGATAAAAACTTCAGATATCGGTTCTGTGGAGAAACAGGCATAACGGTGATTCAGTCTCACAGTGCCTTCAAATGTAAATGCAAATTCTCTATGGTCAGAAAAGAACAACATGATAAGTGCCATATTTTACTTCTGCTGCAGAATGACTCACCTGAAAGAGGCCTCCAAGGTATTTACAAGTACACAGATTCCTAGTTATGGCATGAAAAATATTGGTTCCCTATAAGTTCACATCCTTGCAGCAGCTCACAGTCTGCTGCTGAGAAAAACTTCTAAATATCATGAAGCAAGGCAGAAAGCAAACAAACAGAAAAAAAAATACAACAAAAAAAAACCACTAAAACCCCAGAACAAAAGCTCCAGCAACATAGGAATGGACAGTATACATTGCTGCTTTCTCTGCACTTTAGAAAGTCTGTCTGAGGCAGTGAAAACTGACAGACTGAACAGAAGCACCGTGTGTTGTGGTCATGCCAAAAGCATGAACTGACAAATGATTCAGTATTCAAGACCCAGTAATCACTCTGAATTGATCCATGCACTTCTGACGCATTATTTCACTATCACTTTGCTCCTCTGAATTCAAGCAGCGTACTTTGAGTGTTGAAAAGAAAAACAGCAGTCAATACACTTTTACAATTTCTGTGTGGAGAAAAATATTTGCCCTGAACTGACAGTCAAAATACACTTGATTTGGTTTAAAACACATTCCACACCTCTCCTGCAAAAACCACGCATAGAGATGAACTTCTAAACTATCAGGATGGTTACTACCAGGATGATTCTCATTCCTGCTAATGCTCCTTTTAAGAATCAGATTAATTCTGTTTTAAATTCCTCCTCACGGCCAAAGAAGTTGAGAGCTATATACCCTAATTAAAGGACTTTCAGCAATCAAACTCTACGCGTATAAACATAAATGGTTTTCATCCGTTTCATGACAAAGTTAATACCAAAAGTGCAAGAAGGTTGTATTTTACATTTTCCCATGATTAATTCAATCCATGGAGAATTAGAGAAAACAAACTGACAGAAAGTAAGGAACGTTCTGGTGTTGAGTGAAATTTGGTGTTTTGTCTGTGTGGTAGTACTGTTATTTTTTTTCCTCAAGGAAGGCAATATAAGACCAAAAAAACCCAAACCCCAGCAACAGCAACTCATGCTTCAGATGTGGGAGACATGCTTTAAATTTGTAACTTGTAGAAAAAACACATCTATCACCTGCAATACAACCAAATTCAGAAATGGACATTTTTCCACGTCTTCTTGCACACAGGTAAGTCTAGAAATATATTTCCATAGCAAGTTAGAGTCTCAGATGAACAAGAATTATTTCTTTGCTCTTCAAAAATGATATCTCAAGGTGTCATTACAAGTGCTGACTACCAGTACTAATACTATAGCAAAATAGCTCTATCCCATTCCTCTAACACTTCAGATCAAAAACACTGCTGACAATAGCAACAAGTTAACAATTTAATGTTACTGCTAGGGTAGAGCTTTTACCTTTTATTACAGAAAAGGGAAGTGGAAGATGAAATTCAGAAACACAGATGATAAGCCTAAGGTTTGAACACCATTAATATCCCCTCACATTCTCCAAAGCTACTAATTCTTCTCCTCTGGTGCTTCAGATCTGATCCCCAGTATTGGGGATATGTGTAACCACCAAGAATCTCTTCCTTTGCAAGGTTCAACTCTTCCAGTGATTCCACACATGCCCTGAAATCTCCTCTTAAAACACCTTTTTACCGGTAAATTTCTCCTCCCTCCTACCTTTGCAGCAATATTCTAGCAATGAACTTGTCACGCGTTTTATGTGAAAGAAACTGCCCCAGCTGAAGCCAGCCCCCCCAGTGCGCTGTACTGCTGTACCTTGAAGGATATTTCAGTTGTCATAGTGAATCCATGTGTAATGACCGGCTCTTCTTCAGCAGTCCGTCCCTTCCAGCAGTCCAGCTCCACACAGCGGCAGCCTGACAAAAGCACTTGCCGATACATCTCCACCGATGAGTTCCCGGCCAGCTGTCCAGCTGAGACAGAGTAACAAGGACATGAAAAAAGAGAGTCAGTTTAGGCCTCAGGAATAAATACAAATAATCTAATGATAATTAGAGTTAACAGCATCTTTTACTCTCGGCTGACAGGAATAACACTCAAAGGCATACAAAACGCATAATGACTTAACGGAAATGACTTAGGCAGAGTCAATGTCATGGTTTGCATTCTGCCGTAAGTTAAACCACTGTGAGTAAGGAGAAATAACTTTATTGAAGCCAATCCATAAATTTCTGTTAGACAGAATTGACAGGAAACAAAATAACTTGCATCAGTCCTAAAGGACTTTGTTACCCTATAACAAACAGTGCGAAATTCAGTGGCAACTCCAGACAGCAAGTTTTCAAATAATATGCAACCTCCAGTGCAAGATAAAATCAACTTCCTGCACAGTCACTAATGGTACCATTACTAAGTCTCAAATCTATATTTTAACACGCTAATCGCTGCACTGAGTTGGTCAGTAAAGTTTCCTGGTGTGATACTATGCTACGTAGGAAGAAGTTTAATTAGACAACCAATTTCCAACCATGACATGATACAAATCTAAAAGTGAACAAGGGAAACTTAGTTCTTCCCAAACTCAGGAAGTATTTAATACCAAACAAACAAATCCAGATGTTGTGCTCAGGGAAGGATCTACAGCCACAGTGCTCTCCCCTGTTTCAACAGGTTGGGTTCCAGTTGGATGGATACAAATTTCTTCAAGCACAGAGAGAAAGATAACAGGAGACTGGTCTAGTGCTTGCTTTCTATGTTAAGAAAATGGATGCAGCTTCCAGCTTTCTAGCAGACGTGTCAAGGTTTTCACAGATTCTTTGGAGGGAATTCACTTGCATTCTAAGGGAGCAGTGATTTATGCAAAAGATTCTTCACTGATGAGAGTTACACAAAATATTTTATCCAGACAGGCATACAATACAGTACAGATTAATCCTTGTTTTACTGTCTCTTTGGCTCTATGTTTAGGTTTTATGCTGGAAACTGTATGCTTCGGTTTGCTTCACCGAATAGCACTGTCTGTTTTCTCCATGTTTTTACGTTCCCCTATAAACAGTAAAAGAAAATCTCTTCTTGTTGGAAAACTCCTGTTTACTGTGTATGTCTGATGCATAAAGTGGAACAATCATAAATACTCAAAACTTATTAACATTACTCCTATTGAAATCCATAAGATCTCTCAGCATCTGCTGGAACCAACAGGAAATACATGTTAATAACATAATTTGGCTAGTGTTGGAAGGTTCTGAAAATCTAAGCGGAGTCAGCAAAGCGATGATGTTTCCCTTTTTTTTCTTCACTTTTTTGTGTGCTACCACTTTGATTATGGCAGGTTATCCTTACTCACACAATAAGTGTCTTGGTGCTATCCCAGTATCTGCTGTAATCAGTGGCTCTTTGTCTTTACAGGGTACAAACAAGCAGGAGCAGAGATCAGGGTACAACAGCACACATTTCTGTGTATTCATACCCAAGAAAGTGACATTATATGGGTCCTCTGAGCTCTGCTGCCTGAAAAAGTGCATTCACTTAGAAAACTTGCTTTCATGTTCTCCTCCTTTGCTCTCAAAACACTTTGATTTGAATTTTGATTAACAAATTATTTTATGATTAACAAACTACTATATCTGCTGAGAAATGACTGGTCATTATTGCTCAGCATTTTGGACTACAAGATCCATAACCTTCAAAAGCACTTAAGTAAATCATGACATGCATCATTTGCCATCTAACACTTTTCCACACTACCTCATTAATAAAGCTCAGCCCTTTTGGAAGGATTCCTGCTAAAGGTAAGGGGATGTTTAACCTCCAAAACATTTAGTCGTAAGAAAGACTCCCAGTCTGAGCTCAAAATGATAGCAAGGGTTTCAATAGTCTCAGTAGCTAATTTTTCTAAATTCAGACTATCAGAGATGCCTGCCCAATTTTTTTAACCTATATTATTTATAAACTTCTGTTGTGTCATTTGCATCTATTTTAAAATGTGCAAACACAGACACTAAGGGGAATAGCTGCAGAATGGTGTTTTTAATATCCTGAGAAGAGATCAAATTTGTAATAGTGGAAATTGAAAACATTATGTATCCCCTTCTACAATACATATAGCATCTACAATAGTGCCACAATATTTTTACCACCTCATTTCTCAAGTAGAAACAGATTTTGACAAAAAACAGCTTTTCTAATAATATGGGGCCAAATCATACCTGACACGAAAAAGGACACTAAGGCTAATGAGCCTGTGCTCATGTGTGCAAGCTGAGAATATGACCCATATTTTCCCATACACACCAGTTCCATACTTCTACAGCTTAAAGTGACTTGTTTCTCAGCAATGCATCTTTGTTGGGTTTATTCACTGCTGTTTTTCTAAGTGGAAGACACTAGCAACGCATGGATTTAACATTTAATTATGATCTTAAGACATTTATCTTCCCCAAAGTTGGACCCAGATGTTTGTAGTCACTTGTCCCTTCATTACTCTTGAAACAAGAGCCGCTCCTGCCACCTTACCCACCTACCACACCATTTTCTCCCATCATGAAAAAGCAGCTGCATACTCCCTTTGCTCTTCATAAGTGCTCTGCTAGACCTTATCTCTTCATGGAAGTCCTGGAAAAAGCAATCCCGCTCTTGATCATATGTTGTAGCTTGCAACATGCAAACTCAGACCCCCATACTACTGGGAGTCTGGCTTTTGACTCTAACAGTAACAGAAGGTGCTGTTTTTCAGGTTTTCCAGACACAGTATCTGAATTTATTCTCCTTTCAAGCTATTTCACCATGCACAGGACTGTTGAATTAGATCCCATGCATGACAATTCCGCTACTGTTAGTCTAAACAATGCTCTAGTCTTACAACTGTTAATTTTAATGCTTTACACTGGACCAAGGTAGGACATGTGGCTGGCTCGGTCCAGCCAGCAGTAGGAATACACTCGCTGTCAGTACCAATTCAGGCCCAGCTAAGTGGAAGATGTAACTCCTGCATACGCCAGGAGGGCTGGGGCTAGTTAGCCTCTGAGTCTGCATTTGTGCTTAGCTGTCAGTAGTGACTGGGCAGCTGCACTGCTGTAGCCAGGCTATGTGACAGAACTGGCACTGGGTGCATGGGGTCCCAGCAGTAGGACCTACTAGACCCTGAGTCCTGGCAACCCTCCTGCATACCCAGATAAGTCTCTCTAACTGCACTGAGGGCGTGAGACCCACAGGGACCTACTAAAGGAGACTTCTCTCTGCTCTTTGCAACACAGTTTTATCCTCCTTAAAGAGGGGGAAAACAACAGTTCTCTTATTTCAATATCCTGCCACTGGTTGGCCTTAAAGCACAAAAAAAAAAAAGAGACAAAAAAAGAAATGATAGAAGGCAGAGGAGATCTTGGAAACTCACAGAGCAGTAGTGAACGAAATACTACTGACAGGTAACAAAACACTTTAATGATCTTGATTTTTCTTCTTGAGAATCCAATGTCAGATCTAATCAAACTATTACTTTTTTCTTACTCTTTATGTTGACCTCTGTTGCTACTAGAAGCAAGCTTTCTCTATAAATTTTGGTGCAAACTGCTGATCTGGACTGTAATAATTAGTTCTGCCTTAAGGATACAATCTATTCCTTTATTTTTTCTCTCATTTCTTCCATTCACTTTAAAAACTAGAAAGCCTCTCACTTGGAATATGGCTTTGAAATGAGGGTTCAAACTGGCATGGGTGAAGCTGGTTAAGGGAGATGCGTAGCCCGTAGGACAATAAAAAGGTAAATTGAGATTTAACAGCACGAGTATGAGCATTCAGCTGTCAAAACAGGAACAAACGTATGAAAATTGTACACAGCAGGATGTCCAAGAATCAGAGGTCTGCCCGAGTAATCACTTTCTCACAAAAGCCCGTTGCCTCAGAGGAAGATGCAAGAGAGTCTCACACAGATAGGAATCACCAGCTTACGGAAGCTGCCCAACATCTGCAGTGTTTGCTGAATGTTGTATATATCTGTCCACTGACAGTTCATTTAATCTTAATCCTAGCTAATCTGACTCAAGACGGTGACACACCATATGCAAAACCATCATTTTGTCTGTTTAAGGTATAAAACCAATCTTAATTATGATTACGTCTAATTATTCAAAACTTAAGTAGCTTTTCCTGCCCATCTTTGAACTAGGAAAGGATCACCAGGATCCACCACTCTTTCTGACCTGAACTCCTTTGCAGCCCACCCTGCCTCTCAGGAGAGGCGAAGTCCTCTGCACGGGTGCACAGGAATTTCTTTTCAGAGCAGGGCATCAAAGTGGGGCCTCTGTAAATTCCTAAGACCTTCCACAAATACCATCTTTCCACTGTGAGGCAACAACAGCTTACTCTCCCCAGATTTCTTTTTTAGTTGCTGAAGTTAATTGCTAAGTTAATTTAATGGCTGAAGTAAACACTGTAACTGTGGAAGCTGCTACCACAGAACAGGCCACAGCAAGAAGACAGTGGTCTGCAGCTTCCTTCCTTTGAGGCAAAGTCACAGAATCACAGAATCACAGAATCACAGAATGACCCAGGTTGGAAGGGACCTCAAGGATCATGTAGTTCCAACCCCCCTGCCTAGCAGGGCCACCAAACATACACCTTTACTAG
>JANHGO010005998.1:0-22103 GCA_024606505.1 Aquila spilogaster
GTACTGGAGAGCCCAGAACTGGACACAGCACTGCAGGTGTGGCCTCACCAGTGCTGAGTAGAGAGGAAGGATCACCTCCTCGACCTGCTGGCAACACTCCTCCTAATGCAGCCCAGGATACCATTAGCCTTCCCTGTCACAAGGGCACATCGCTGGCTCATTTTCAACCTAGTTAGTCTTCCTTTACATGCATGCTGTGTTTTGTGTTGCTCTGCTTTCTCTGTCTTTTGGTTTGGAGAGTAGGCTATTGGCAGCAGTTATTTCAGCCATGCTGGCATGGCAGTTCTCACTGGCAGGTCTTGGACAGCTGTGTCCTTGTTTACCTTCAGGAGGCTATCAGCTGAGGTGCAAAATCCCTCTTAATCCAGTTCTTCTAGGCTTGAGAGAACTAACCTATTGCTTTGGTTCAGCTCAGGAAGAATAGTTCCTTGTGAATAAGACTTGTGTAAGGCAAATCAGTATTTTTATTTGGCATTACTGTTGTGGCTTCTATAATTTTTTTTTTCTTTTTTTTTTCCTCCCCTCTAGAGGTTCAGGCTGGAGGATATCACATCTGACCTGACAGCTATTGCTATCGGACATATGATATAAGCAAAGCTGTTTGTACGTCATTGTTCTCTTTTGCCTCATCTATGTTTTGCCAGTTGAGAAAATGAACCTAAGGGAAGATTCAGATCCTTCTGGTTCCTTTTCTTGGTTAGTGTATAATTGTATTAATCAACTCAGACTACTGGAAAAAATACTGTTCAAATCTGTATTTATTATTCTGCAAGGAGAACTGTTAAAGAGCCCATGGCTATTTCCAGGATGTCATTATTAGGAGGAGAGGTTATTCATTGTCATTAACGCTAACTGTAGGTAGACGAACTGCATGAAGTCTGCAATTTTACAAACATCCCCTTAGGAGGTTTGCAGAAATATTGAAAATCAATATTTTTAAAATCTGCAATTTTTCCTCTTCCTTCAGGGTAATTCATCCTTGTTTTCCAGCTCAGAGAAAATATTTGTGTAGTAGAGGTACCTCGTACAAGTGGGCCCTCTAACTACCTCATCCACTGTATCTTTACTGGATGCCAAATACGAACTCTTGCGTGTCTGCTTCGAAATCGCTGTAAGTTTAATTCCTCTGGTGTAAAGAAGTTCTTAAACAGTTATAGATTCACAGTCTAAATTTTACTTGTGTATTTATCTCAGGGAGAATGAATGAAACATGCCAGACAAAAGAAATGGTGCAGCTGTTGGCAAAATATCTGGCTAGCTATAAACGGAAACATCTGGGATCTCTCATCACAATGGACAGTACAAACAGCCAGTGCTATGTTTATATCTTAGAGATTTTGCTCATTCCTTTCACTTTCACTACGCTGGGCTTAAGATGTTAGAATTCATTCAGTTCACTGTTTTGCCCAAGTCTGGATTTTCAGATGACTGATCACATTATTAATCTACTCATCTGTGTCCTTAGGGAAGAGCTGAATGGGAAGGACTGAGGATTCCATGCTTTTGAATTTTGAAGAGTGGTTCTAATTTACATTTAATTAAGCTTTCCAGCTACGTGCAGGTGCTTGGACAGATATTTGCCAATGTCTAAATTTCCTAGTAAGCATAAGTACGAAGTCTAAAAAAAAAAAAAAATTAGTTAATATAAATGTGCTCTTCCTATCAAGATGACAGAAAACAATACTGCTGCATTTTCAAAATTATTGCTGTATGACTTAACTCAAAGATAAGAAACTGAATCGTATCTAACTACAACTTTTTTTGGTACTGCATCTTGATTCTATTACTAATCACAGAAGGGTTGAGGTTGGAAGGGACCTCTGGAGGTCATCTGATCCAATCCCCTGCACAAGCAGGGCTACATAGATCCAGTTGTCCAGCATGATGTCCAGATGGCTTTTGAGTATCTCCAGGGAGGGAAACTCCACAGCCTCCCTGGGCAACCTGTGCCAGTGCTCAGTCACCCTGACAGTGAAAAAGTGTTTCCTGATGTTCATCTGGAGCCTTCCGTGTTTCAGCTGGTGTCCATTGCCTCTTGTTCTGTTATTGAGCACCCCTGAAAAAAGCCTGGCTCTGTCCTCTTTGCACCCTCTCTCCAGGTATATCTATACATAAACAAGATGACCCCTGAGCCTTCTCTTCTCTAGGCTATACAGCGCACCTCTCAGACTTTCCTCATGCTCCAGTCTCTTCATCATTTTTATGGCTCTTTGCAAGAATCCTTCCAGTATGTCCATGTGTCTCTTGCACTGGGGAACCCAGAACTGGACCCAGTACTCCAGGTTTGGGCTTACAAGTAGTGGCAACACTCCTCCTAACACAGCCCATGGTACTGTTAGCCTTCTTTGCAGCAAGGGCACATTGTTGGCTCATGTTCAAGTCTGTCCACCAGGACCCCTAGCTCCTTTTCTGCTGAGCTGCTTTCCAGCTGATCAGTCCTCAGTGAGTACTGGGGGACTGGAGTTATTCCTCCCTAGCTGTAGGACTTGGCAATTCCATTTTTTGAACTTCATGAGGTTCCTGCCACCCCATTTTTCCAGCCTGTTGAAGTCTCTGAATGGCAGCACAACCCTCTGGTATACTATCAACTCCCCCCTGTTTTGTGCCATCAATAAACTTTCTGTGGGTAACTCTACCCCATCATCCAGATTGTTAATGAAGATGTTGAACAGGGCTGGACCCAGTATTGACCCCCGAGGTACATTGCAAGTTACTGGCATCCCACTAGACTTCATGCAGTTGATCACCATCCTCTGGGACCAGCTGTTCAGCCATTTTCCAGTCCACTGTCTGCTCATCCAGCCCATACTTCATCAGTTTCTCTATGAGAACCTTATGGCAGACAGTGTCAAAAGCCTTACTGAAGTCAAGGTAGACAATGTCCAGTGCTCTTTGGTAGTGGATAGGGGAGAGGAGCCTCATCTACCAAGCCAGTGATTTCATCATAGAAGGTTATCAAGTTGGTCAAGCATGACTTCCCCTTTGTGAATCCATGCTGACTAGTTCTAATCACCTTCTTGCCCTTCATGTGCCTGGAGATTGTTCCTGGGATTAGTTGCTCCATCATCTTCTCAGGTTTTGAGGCAAGGGTGACTGTCCTGAAGTTCTTTAGGTCTTCCTTCTTGAAGGCAGGAGTGATGTTTGCTTTCTTCCAGTCCTGAGACACCTCTCCCAATTGCTGTGATCATTCAAGGATTATTGAGAGTGGTCTCTCAATGACATCAGCTAGCTCCCTCAGCACTCGTTGGTGTGTCCCATCAGGGGCATTCATTGGACTTATGAATGTCCAATTTGCATAAGCAGTCTAATCTGATCCTCTTCCACCAGGGGTAAATGTTCCTTGCTCCAGACTCTGCCTGTGGTCTCTAGGGCCTGGGATTTCTGAAAGCCAGTCATGCCTTCTGAGACCGAGGAGAAGGTGGCATTCAGTACCGCAGCCTTCCCCATGTCCTGTGTCACCAGGGCCCCTGTTGTACTTACACACTTAGAGAAGCCCTTCTTGTTGCCTCTGATATCCCTTGGGTGGCTTTCATTTCATTCAGAGAGTATGAACTTGCGACCCTCTTAAATGAGGAACCTGTCTTGCTTATATCGCTTGTAAGAAAACATCTCTAATAAAACATGTATATTACTTCCTTCTACCACTATTAAAGCTAACACTTGCTTTATTGCTCCCTGTAGACATAAGAGCTGTGATTATGAAGAAAAAATGTATTATGAAGAGCTTTTAGTCAAACGAACCCCTTTGACAGATATTGATTTAACATAATGCATTTATAAATTCTATATGCTATTAAGACGATGTCTGTCTTCAAAGACGGCAGAAAAAACAAAACCAGAAAAGATGAAAACCTGTAGAGATGTCATTTATGAAGCTGAAAAAAAATCATAATGATTTGCTAGTCAGGAGCATTAAATAACGTAAGTCACCAAATAAGAAGTTGTGGCTGACAGCCATTTCTGTTACTGTTCTCAATCTGATTCCCCAAATTTGGAAATAAATGTACTCTTCAGTGATTTTAAAGCATATACTGTTGTTCCCTGAAAAAGGAGATGTATTTATCAGCAGCAGTCGATAGCAGGAACTGCTGTCCATGATAATGAAAGTCTGTTTTAGTGTTCATTATATTCACACTCTGAAAAACCTGTTCTTCCACATAGGAAGCATATGTGTGTCCTTGCACATTTTCCTCTCCAGGAAAAAACATATGAAGATATCTTCAGTTAGAAGGTCATAAGGCTTATCCACCTACTTCTCCCAGTGAATCAAGAAAGGATATGGGAAAAAAAAGTTGTAGCTGAATGTAACTTCAGACAGAACTGATGATCTTTTAATGTGCATGCAAGAGAAATACCATTTACAATGTCTCCCAGTCTACTTGTCAGACAGAAAAGTATAATGTTATGTTTGAGAAATTATTGTCCCTAAAATGAATGTACCACTTCTGCCTCTTGAGATTAAACTTTTGGGAGGTTGCTGATTAGATGCTGAGAGTGATAAAGAGGGAAGAAAAAGATCTCCTCTCTTTGCTACATACGACACCTGTTGCAGATTTCCCTTTTGGTATTGAATTGTGTTGGCTATTGAGATGAAGTTCAGAACATGGTATTTGGATTTTTAGTGACTCTTGACTTTTATCCCATCTGCAAAAGAAAGAATGTACAGAAAAAAATGGTATTCTAGAAAAAACTCCAACTTAAGATTCAAGAGACTTAATACATAATTCTATAAATAAATGAAACATTTAATTGTGATGAAATTTCCCACCCACACTTCTACAAACTACTCAGATATTTGGAACTTTCCTATTTCCATTTCTTTAATGGGGCTTTGTACAAGAAATGTACTTTTCTTCTGTATTGAAGAATTGCTCGCACAACCTGTAATGTCAATGTTGTCTCTGTGTGAAATTGTATTCCTCAGAACTTTTACATTAGCTGAGGTGCTAGGATTAATCAGTTTATGCTCAGTGATGGATCCATACCCATGACAATGTGTAAAATGGGCGTGTGTTCATTTAGAGCTCTGACATGTAAACTTGAAAAGACAGGTATGAATTAGAAAAAGGTTAAATCCAAGAGGGATCAAAATGCTAAAATTGAGCATGTGCACAAACTGAATACAGTGGAAATTTTCTCAGTATCATGTATACATATGTTTCTCTATATGGAATTGAACCATTCACTCCAGCAGATGGTTGCTGCATCATAAACCTTGTAATATAGAGAAGAATCATTCTGGGTGATTTAGTGCCATTCTGAAGAGGGAGAAGAGGGAAAAAAAGGTGTGGAAAAACCTTAGGCAATAACCATCATAAATCCTAGAAGCTGATCTTTGAGTCTATAAGGAAAAGTGGTCTTCTTCCTAATGGAAGTGAAACCAGAACAAACCTAGTTATCAGCACTGTTAGTGTGACTACACCTATAGTAGTAAGAACCACAGAAAACACAATAAAGGTAGATACAAATTCAGAAATGATAGGGTGAATGTCAGGCCACGCTACTCTGTGTGTAACTCCTTATGTTTTCCAGAGTTAAACCACTTTACTGTCCTTTTTCAGATACTAAGCTGTTTGCATCGGCAGATCAGTAAATTATATATTTTAAGTAAATAGAAACAACTGGCTGACTTCTTATGGTGAAACATTAGACTTTCTTTCTGGTGGAAGAGTTACTTTTCATCTGAAAAAAGCACGAGGAGAGTATGTTCTGCTATGAATGGAAATTCCTTGCAATGGTAAATTTGAATTTGGTGGACTTTTTAACTGTATACAGCCATCTTGCATGTCCAGATAAGGAGTTTTTGGTGGTATTTGTTGTTTGAGCTAGATTTTTATATCTGAACACCTTAACCTTTGTATATATGTATATAGATAATCAAGGGAGATGTATATACCAAAAAATAGAATCTGCAAAATGAATAGTAATTCCTGTCATATTAGATTTTATTTTACAGTAACTCAAGAAAAATATTTTTAGTTTATGATACTTGGAAGCATAATCAGAATTTGAATAGACCCAGACAGGATACACATTGCTGCACAGCTGCTGGGTTTAAAGTTACTAATACTTTGAAAATCAGTAATACAACTAGTACTCCTGATCTGAAAATAACTAATAAGGATTCCCTGACATTCAACACTGTCCCTCCCATCATTGTGTAACAAAGATTTCAGTTACTGCAATAATAATGTTGGGGTGTCTTTGTGTTTAACTCATTCTTGTTATTTTAATCCTAGAAATAGTACCCACCTAGATCAGAATGCTTAGTCTGTGTGGAAAGCAAAACTGAGTATTTTTTCAGGATCAAACCAAAAAACCTCATGAAAGTTTCTTTGAGTACCAGGAATCTATTATGATGTTTGCAATCAGCCTAACACAGGAGCATACTGAGGATGCAATGCCTATATTAAGAACCTGGATGCGTAGCTAACATAAATACACACTACTCCTTGCTCTGCACCCCTCACCACTGCTTTATGACCTGGTTTCTACAGGAAGGAAGCAGATACATGTGAGGGGGTCACAGTGCACTAAAATGTATCCTACTTTACCTGGGGAGTTTGAAACACTCTGTGAAATGCCTTTACCCTGTAGACAGTCCTAGAGTCCAAGTGACATTCAGAGGCCATTGAACTTCTATGCAGCACCCATGAACAGGATCCTTTTCATTGCAGTTTTCTGACAACTTGCATCGAGCTTGGTGTTTGTGCACCAGAAAAGTGCCTGAAAGCAAAATTTTTGTTACATATGCTTGCTCTGCTTCTGTGCAAGCATGATGTGCCTTAATGGATATATATGTGTGTGTATACGTACTTACAAAAGCAAGCATTTCAAAACATGTTTATCTAAATTCCAAGCATTTAAGGAAAATAATGTAGATATGAGACATGAAAAAATATTCTGCTGAGTAGCAATATTAGAGTAATGTAAAAGCAGTAAGCTTCTAATTCTTAAATAACAGGACTGTCTGTAGTCAAATTAAAACAATAGCAGCTCTGCTTAAGGCAGGCAATGTCAGATTATAGCAGGTGTGAGATCAGCAGGCACCAGGATATTGCTATTAATCACAAGCAGGATTTCTGTTTCCAATATGATATAAAACCAATACAAATATGAACTTTCTTAAATATTTTCTCTTACTGTTGTAATATTTCTATGACATGACTAAGTGCTTTCATGGTAGAATAAGGTGATATGTCTTGCTTGCATTTTGATGCATCTTCACAGGAAGGTGGGGTGCTCAGGTCAGAGCTCTTAAACTGATTTGGTCTACAGTCTGTAATGTTCTATCTTTTGCTTATTGGATATTCATGTTTGGTCATATTTCATTTAAATGTAAGTTCCAAACTCTCTTTAGTGAAGATCATTGCTGGCAGTATGGAGTCATGTTATTTTGAGACTACGAAAGTCTCAGCTGAAGTATTTAACTGTTTTGCACAGCAGAAATCTAATAGATATCCATGAGTTCAAAATGGTATGCTAGTGTCCTTGAAAAAAATATATCAACCATTTCACTCTAAAGTATCTTTTGGAGACAAGATAAATGCAAGGTTTATTTGGTTGAACCAGCTTAAGTAAATGGGGTGCAATTATTCTATTAGGGCCATGAACCCATTAGAATACAGTGAAGGACTAAATTCCTCCACTTTCATTTATGAAGAGAGATATTTTCTCCATGAGTTGAGACCTTTCAAAAATCGCTGCTGCTGATATCAAGCAAACTAACTGTGAGCTGACAAAATTACTGGCACTACTCTTGGAGTAAGCCACTAATGATTATGAAAACATCTAGACTAAAAATGGGGCAATGGCTGAGAGGTACTTATAACCCAAAGTACTTTAAGAAGTACTCTTAATGTATAAGAAGTATACAGTCTTTCATATAGATATTTTTGTATGTGTTTTGGAAACGTGAATAAAAAAAATAGTTGAGTACTCACAATTCTAGTAGAATTAGAAAAAGAATGCAGAGTTCTGCATTCCTTTTTTTCTGATTGTTAACCCTATGGCAATATCCTAATTACTCTTTGGATGATATCGAGAATGTTCTGCCACTGAATATTTGAAAATGTCTACTTTAACTTGGCCACATGGATGGTTTTCAACATCTTTGGGTAATGATGTGCACAGTTTAAACTGATACTTGCTGAACCAGCACTAACACTTCCAGAAGTGCTTATTCTGTCCATGCCCTGAACTGTCTAGAAACAAGTTTGGAAGCCAAAGGGAAGTCTGCTGTAACAGTGATCCTCGGATAAAAAGCACTCTTTTTCATGATCAGCACCTTGATAATACGGATACAGCACTAATATGCAAAGTGTATCCAGTCAGTTGAAAGTGGGGCGAGCATGGACATGAGAGCCCACACAGGTACGCACCTTCCTGTTGTCGTATCAGGATTGCCCTCCTGTGGTGAATGTTCAAACACTACCAGTGCATTATAACTGCATTGTGGCCATAACCCCTTTTTTTCAGGTTGAGAATTAGCTTGCAAATGATGCTTGTTGGGTCATTATGCAAGTCAGATGTTATAATGCAGATGAACATTTTCAAGCCATGAGTAGATACAATGAACTAGAAGAATAGACCCATTCTCTCAGGGCTAAAGAATTCTGGATGCTTTTCTGTTGTGTACACTTGCAATGTCTTTACCTGGATATGCAGATTTGTGCAATACTTGTATATATATTCTAAAACCAGATTTTATTTCCAGATTGATTCAAAGTAGGTTTCCCAAAGAATCAAAGTGCAGTTCGGACTGTTAAGGTTAAAATTCATGATGTGCGATCATTTATGTAACAGTCTATTCGTATGACAAAGTTATGTGTCTATTGTATGGTGTCTTGGAAACCTTAATTAGCTTATTTCGGAGGTTTGGTTTTGAAAGTTAGAGGAACAAGTGCTGAGCCCGCTAGCTTAATGCAGCTTTTCATGTTGGTATAGTAAATCTATTGTTCTGCGTGTGATTTGTGATACAATGGTTTCTTCTTTCATAATCTCTCTCATACTGTCATTTCCTCCACCTCTTTCTCCCAACATAAACATATGTTCATATTAAGGATTGTAATCTGTTTTGTCATGTTCAAAGGACTTCAAATTCAACAAATGTGAATGAGAGCTAAAGGAAGAAACCCATACTAAGCCACAAGATAATGACCATGTTGCTATTGTCATCTATATCACTATCAAAATAATGATATTACCATATTACCTGACTTGGCATTGAGGAATCAGCTGGCCACTAGTTAGAATTGAACAGAGTGAACAGGTGGATAATTTTTTAGTCTTTAAACATACTTTTTTAATATATGTACAAAAAAAGTCCAAATATTTTTTATTAAAGCATTATGATATTGGTCTTGAGACCAAGAAGGCAGACCCTTGCTTACAGTTCTAGTTGTACTGCTTCGAGTTAATGGTCAACTGTCTTATTGCGTATGTGTGAACTTGTGTGCCCCCAAACCACTGCTTGAAATTGTTTTGGAAGTAGTGACAGTGAGATATGCAGATAAAATAACAAGTGGTAAGACTTTCAAAATGCGAGAGTAAGAATTTAATGTCATAATTGCTTGTACATTGTAACATTGTATTTTGTTTTAGTGGATCACTAGGCCAAATGATTTGTTTGTGTCAATCTCTTCAGCATATTAGTAATTTCTACTGAATAGTATGACTCTTACTGTCTAATTCAGCTGCAAGCAAGTCCAGTGCAGTATATAATTTCTTGATGGGCAGCTCAGCGTTTGTCTTTTTTGTTGGTAATATTATGAAATGTGGAAAGTAAATGCCCAGGGTTCTGTAAGACCAATGTGGGTATGGTAAGCTGACAGTCAATCTGCAGAAAGTAGATGCTGGAACAGCTGGGAACTTGACATTGTCCTGGGTTGAATAAACAGCCTGAATTCTTAAAATCTCAGATAGTCTTGAATTTCTCTGTATCAGCAATGTATTTTGTCTTTAAGCTCCAGCATTAATCTTCTAAATAGACAGAGTTTTAACCTTACATTTCTATTTCATTTTTAGCATCTTCTAATTCAGCTTCTTACAACTGCATTAAAAACTATTATTCGTTTATTGCACAAGGAAACTAAATTTGACTTTTTTTTAAAGCCACGAGTGATCAGCTACTGATAAACACTGCCTTCATAATCATGTTTATCTGCAAGTGGTTTTCAGCTCTGAAAATTGGAAAACATTCACACTCAATTATCCTGCCCCATGTTTTGCAGACAGTCTTATATCATCACAACCTCATCCAAGTCATAATACAGACATAATAGGGAAGACTGAGGAATGCTGTGGATCTTCCCTGTATTCATTGTTGCTCCTTATCTTCTCATGGTTTTCTTCCTTTCCTTAGCAAATTTCTCTTCAGCAGAGCTGAGTAGTAGGGATGTTGCAGAGATCCAGACATACAATTATTTTCCATAAAGGTTGCACATCTTCCTTAAGCTTGGCTAATTGGAAACCTTTTCTGAAGTTTGCCTGGCTACCACAGAATGTCCATCGTGAGAAAATATGTACGCATATTTAAGAATGCAAGATAAAAGGAGAACCACACTGTGGAGTTTGTAAGATGCTAGAACATTTCACTAAGAATTTTCAACTGAAGAACTACTGAGAAAATATACTTGCCTTAAAATAACACAAATGCAAGCCTCCAAGTTCTGAGTTCTCACCTACTTAAAAAAAAAAAGTAATGCTTTAGTTTATCTTCACTTTATGGCAGAAAGCTGAGTTAGAAGGGTCTTAGAACAAAAATTCTACAGAAAATCTACCTTGAGTTACAAAAACAAGCTAGTAATAGATGTTCTTTGAATTACTATTTCCAGATTTTTTTTGCTAAAGTGTTGGAGCACACTCATGACGGAATGCTTTTGAAGATGTTTATTTCAAAATTGCTTAGAATCTGTGTGTTGGGGGCATGGGAATGGAAAATGAATGAGTTCTGTATCTCCAGTGTGGGGCAAAAGGTTTAGAATATTAAATATATTTTTTTCCCCAGGGTTTTTGAGATGCGAGCAGATGGGACTTTGATTTCAAGCATAAGCCCAATGATAAAAGATTGGAAATCACACCATTAAAAAATTATAAGCAGTAGGTTATAAATTTTTATCACTCACTATTGTTAATTAACCTTTAAAAGCTGATCATGTAGAGAAAGCCTGGGGTTTGGTTTCTGTGGGAACACTTTTTAGTAGTAATGAGCACCTGAGGATTCTTTTCTCTCCCAGAGTGAACATGACATTTCAGTCCTCAAAGATGTGTGTGTGTGATGCCAGCACCTTTCAGTGTTTTAAGCATAGCAAGAAAGCTTGGTATTTTCCATATAGATGTAGAAAGGGCAGTGATTTTCTTCTGCTTAGGCTGGATGTGATTACAAATTTTCCACTCTCACATTCAAGAATTAGTCCCATGAATAACACTCATTTTCAGAAGTGTTGCTGGGAACCTTTTGCCGACCTTTTGCCATCAGCAGGAGTGAAAATGAAGGCTTGTAATGACTTATTCACCTTTGCTTATATCTATCCAACTGGATATGCTTGCATTTTTGAAGCCATTTTAAAATACTTTTTTCTTTCAAACAAATTGAATTGCACTAAAATAGGCATTAAAAATAATGGCAAAAGAACACTATTTTAGGATCTTGAATCAAGTTGCTTCAGATGATGCAGAAAGATCACTGGACTATTCCAGTTGTATATGTAGCGTGACCTGGATCCTGCAAATGCTTTGCATGAACTTGACTTTTAAACAACAACAACAAAAGTCTTCAGAATGAAAGGGACCAGGGGGTAATGTCAGTGACTTGTTTATGTATGCAGACACCTTCGTGCAGGTGAGAAGACCCAATTCTAATCTCCTACTGCCACCCACAGCCCCAAATCTCAGTTTGACAGTGGGACCAGCTGTTCCAAGGAACATAGATGCTTTAAGTATGTAGCAAATATCTGATGTTGACTGCAGATGTTAAATACATGAAAGCGGAGGGCCATCTTGTGTGTCTATATACATATATATAAACCATACATTGGCTTCTGCTTTTTCCCTTGTTGCTTATTATTTTTCTAGGCTGAGTCATCTTTCATTTAGAACCCCAAGGGTAAACAAGACAGTAAATAAAATGCTTGAAAATGGCTTTGAAATACACTTTAGTGTAAAGGGCTTACAGTTTAAGAAAGTTGCGTACATTTTTTATGTGTGCGTATGACCACAGTGCTCAACAGAAAAGTATAAGGAAAAGGTTGCAAATACTTTCATTACTGAGAGGGATAAAATTCTGTATCATGAAGATACTGATGTTTGGTATTTTTTCATTATGATTAAAACATGCATTTTTCTTTTTCATAGAAAAACACAATCTAGTATAGCTAATGTGTTAAGAATTAGGAGTTGTCTGGAGGCAAGTTTAATATCTCCTGAATCTATATGGCTAGTCTGTGGTGTCTTTTATTCTCTTAAACTTCACTTTAGACTGGAGAGAGTTTTCTGACATTTCCACAGGGACATGAATTAAATTAAAAAAAAAAAAAAATCACTGTATACATTAGAATTGGAACAATTTTCTGACTTTTTTTTTTTTATTAGCTCTAACAAATACTGTAGGGCTGTTGTTTGGTTTTAAAAAATTATTATTTCTACCTATTTCAGAATAAGATTAGCTGGAAATGGCCTGGCCACTTGTTTTCAGTCCTTCCTTCCTATTAAAAAATCTCATTGGCCTTGGTTCCCTGTGTTTGTATTGACAGATGCAAATGGCCAAGTATGTTGTGGTAGAGACATGGGTTTGAGTCTACCTGTCTAGAACATCTGACCTTTTTACAGATATAATAGCAGCATGAGGAAAGGTCTTCCCCAAGCAGGCAATAATCCACTAGTATATGGCCAGCAGTATATATCCCACATAGGACAGATGAATGAAATCTGTAATGTCAAACTTGTGGGAAATTCTGATCTTCCACTGTTTGGTTTTCATACCAACCCACACCAAGAGTCTGAAACTTTTGGATTTTTACAGAGTAGAAATTCTGGCAGTTTGAGTAGAAAAACTCAAAATATTTTGACTTGAAACTTCTTGGAAGGTAAGCAGAAACTGAAGTGACCCACTCACAGGGAGAATCTCAAGAGATGTGATGCCACTAGAAAGACAGGACAGCAAAACTGAGCAGTAATGTGTGGTGAAAACCAAATTGGATACACAGAATTCTTTTTAGGGAAAAATTAAAGGCTCTGCTAGTCCAGCTGGCCAAGTTTTGCCTCAGCCTTAATGAGGCACTTCAGAGGAAAGGACAAGAAAAAAGTATAGAAGAGTATTGCATAAGTCTGTAAGAGAACCTTGTCCTTACATGCTATTAATAAAGATTGACCAAAAAACTTTTATCCTGTAAACAATAGCTGAATCTGGTTGTTTATTAGAGGAAGGGGAAGGCATTAAAAGGAAAAGACTTTTTCTTTATTTCTTCTGCCTATGCATTTCCCTATCAAGTTTTGCTTTGCAAATCAGAGCTCCCATTAACTGCTGTTATATGAAGTAGCTCACGAGATAAAACTTCTGACCCCATCAACAAACAACCACTTCTCACAGACTTCCTAACATAAAAAGCCCCTGAGATCCTTAGTTTCTGTTTCTGAGTTTAAGAGAATAAAAATAGTACCTGAGAAATAGGAAAGAAAGAAAAAATAAAATTAGTGTCTAATTCTATTAGTATTTTTTTAAACAAAAATACAAATACTCTCTCTCCAATGTTTAATATCCCCTTCCATTTTTTTTTCTAGGTACTCGCGATTGTGTGCTTCAAAATAGGACAGTGAGGGTTTGTATTTTATTTTGTAGATAGAGAGGCTTGATACAGCATTTGTGTGTAATTCACAAACATCATGTTGTGATTTATTTTTGTGTAAATCATAAGAAATGTGATCCAGAAAAAAATTCAGAATAAGAAAGAGAACTTATAATTCAGAACCTCAAGAAGTGTATATCCACAAGTTAATTCTGTTCTGTGATCTGTTGGATCCTGATGGCTTAGATGTTGGAAAAATTTTTAAGTAGGGCGAGAGTTTTAGAGCTGTAAAAACCCTGCTTTATTGAAATTAGCTGTGAAACTCCTTTTTATTTTATTGGAGACATATTCTCCTTCTGTAATCTGGATCTGAGTTTTGGGATTCTAGCACTTCATGTTTCTCCCCACTGTGCCAGGCTTTCTTTAAAAATGCTGAAGCCTAGCTGGAGCTAAAAGAATTAAATTATGATAGCAGCTTCTGAGTAGCAGCCAAAATATGCTCTGCAGGCAGAGGAGGGTTTTGATGCACCTGGCTTCTTCACTGTTTAAAAACATCTACTCTTTCTTAGCTTTTAAATTAACAGTAGCAAAAGCTGAACCTGAAGGAGTCTGAGAGGTTAGAGAGGCTTCTTCTGGTGTCTGAATAAGCATCTCTAATGTTCTCAACTACATCTCTTTTCTGATAATTTTCTGTAAGAAAGACTGTTGAAAGAGGGAAACTTTGTGGTAAATCACTGAGGAATGTCTCTCAGACAGATTTACTCTGAAGTAAAAAGCAAATAAATTATATGTTAATGATGATGGAGGATATAAACCTCTCTTCTCACTTCTGTACATGCTATCCAATGAAAGAATAGGAGAGGGTGACTACTAGATGTGCCTTAGGTAGCTGCAATAGGCACAAATAGCTGGCAGGGCATTGTAACAGACTGGCCATGCTCTGCAAATGTCATTGCTAGTGCCACAAGAGCTGAGCTAATGACAGGGCTATCAATATTGGCAGCAGCCCAGACAAAATTAGTATCAAATCAAATTAAGTTTACCCATCTCAAGAATTGCTCCTTTCTGCTCTAGCGATCCTGTAATAGTACTCATGCTTATTTTCAGAGTGGTCATCATAAGGATTTTTCACAATCTGGAATATTTTATCAAGTGAGTAGAAGGAAACAGAGGAAGTATGAATAGATAAATCCTCTAGCTTTTTTCTGACTTTTCTCAGGTTTGTTTCTTCCGTATATATTGTACTTTGAAAGCTTTGCTTTTCACTGGATATGTACCATTTCTTTAGTCTGAAGATACCTGTAGGAGGCCCTTTTAGCCATGAAGGCAGCTTTTTGTGCAGCATCTCTCTCAGTGATATATGTATCTATGCAGCAGCATATTTAGGACATTGGCAGGAATGAGTTTTGCATTTGAGGAATGGGGTCACATGATACAGATGACTTTTCTGAAGTTTACATAAAGCAAAATGTGTGTCTTCTCAGGTCTGTGCTTGCGCTGTTTGCATATTGAATCACTTCCTTCAGGTTTCCAAGGGAATTTCTACTTCTAAGTACAAGGCTATTTTCTCAGGTTAATAAATGAAGAAGATGATAAACTTTTTGGACAGCTCTTAAGTGAAAATTGCCAGAAAAGAAACACAGCAGATAAGGAACAAAGATTTTTCTTTAGAAGCCCTTGAAGACCTTTACAGCACCAAGGAACATAATAATTTTTAACCTTTCTGATATTGATTTTATCCGTTACTGGTTGACAAATGATAGGGGGCCAATAAAAACACTCATTAGTTTCCCATCTGTATGTCTGTGCATCCATCCATAACTTGCAGAGCATGCATTCTCTCCACTTAATGCATTTCCATGTCAGAATCTATTTTAAACTGTATTTCAGATCCTGCTTAAGTAAGAAGCTGTCGCCTGAAGTTGCCTTGTGTGTGTTATGGGAAAAGGCAATGCTGAAGAAGTGATGTGCTTTTCCCTGGTGCTCTATTATATTAATATATCACCAGTAATCATATAGCTGTCTATAGTAACAGAGCATGCTTGCAAAATTACTGAAGTAGTGAGAATTTGGTGGTCCGCCCCTGCATTTGCAGGGCTGTACCTCACAGGTGTTGAAAATGGTACCTTACTTGCTCACTATTGTAGACAATAATCTTTCCTTGTCTCTAACTTACAGCAGCCTTGGGTTATACATTTTCTATTACTGAACTGTCAATATCAGTTGGGGGTGGGAAATAGGTAGAAACCCAGAAATTTTGCAAGTCCTGTTATTGCTTCAAGGTTGTGTCAGGCTAAGTTTCCTGCTTGCTGCCTCAGAAGTGATTAGCCAGCTAGGATTTTTTAAACTATATTCTGTTCTAAGTTTTTTGGTTTTTTTTGGGTGTGTCCCACCCCCCCCCCGGATTTCCAGGGAATCTTTCTATGTATAGAATAAGACAGAAAGACTATCCTCCTAAATTGAACAAGATAGTTCTATTTGATCCAGTATGGTGTATTCTTTTATCCACAATATTTATACAACATCTGTGAGACTATTTGTTTCTCATTGCAGTTATGCCTGAGTTGGCACATACTTCTGGAAACAGCAGAGGCGAATGACCTACAGTTTTGCTCCAGGATATCTAGGTAGTGCCTGTTTTGGTGTGTGTATAAAGCTGTGTGAGCAACGATGAAAGAAGGTGATCTCCTGCCACCACCCTCTTTTCTCTTCTGCTTCATGCAGAAAGTGAAATACAGGGGGAGGAATTCTTTTTGTAGCTTGCTAATATTTGTGTTTCCCTAATTGTAAAGGTATCAAGGATCTATTTCACTCTTTTCCCCTTGCTCTGTCTGGAAACAAAAGAAAAAAAGAAAAGGAAGACTCAGCTCATTCTTCTTTGAATGAGAGAAGGGAAGGAAAAATCTCATATTACTTCTCCCCTCACAGTGAGAAAGAGGTTATGTTTTCTTCCAAGTGCGCCTCTTGTCTGTCAACTAGAATTTTGTCATGATGGTACAAGGTTTGTTTGTTTTGAGCTGCTTCTTAATGGTCTTGTGTGATTTTAATTATGGTACTTTCATTGTTTTCGGGTCTTAGCTCTTTATATGTAGCACGGTGCTTATTAAAAAAATATTTTTGTGGAAGACGGACTCTACTTTCCAAAAATCTTCTTTTTCCATAGATCAGGGCCTCTGTAATAGGTACAATAAGAGATTTAAACTAGTTAGATGAGACTATCCTTGTTTCTTAAAGCTTCATCCTGGTGCATCTGTGGACGTGCACTTGCTTCACACTAACCTTTGTTTCCATTCAACTGGAAAACAGAATTATGTTTAAAACCAGTTTTAGTTAAATATTGTTTTTCTCCTTTCAAATACCATTTTCCTTCTTTTAATTAGAGACTGCAGACATCTGAGTTTGCCTTTTGTTGTGCTGCCAGTTGTAGGGACATAAACAGTCTTGGGCTCTATGATGAATGTTTTATTATAGTCTATAGGAGAGGAAAAAAAACCCCAACAACCCCAAAACAGCCCCTCCGAAACTGTGCACTCTTGAGTCGGGTAGGTATAACACAACACATCAACATGGCTACCTAAAAGTCAGTAAAATTAGGCTGTTTGTTTGCTGTTTCACGAATAGTTTCAGTATGAACAGGTTGTGTTTGTATTTTACTCCAGAACAGACAATGCATGTATCTACAAAGCCCAAGTGCAAACTAGTTCCACACACATAGTCTTCCTTGGCATTTGGCGTTATTTAACAAATTAGCAGGAAGCAGTTGTAATGAAACTTAATTTCTGTCTTAGAGTTGCAACTAAGACTGCTCAGGTTCTGTTTTAGGAATACAGAAGTGTCTTTCATCAACATGTTCAGGCAAATCATCCATACTATAATACTCAGTAACATCTTCCTGAAGAGATCTGACAGCTGCTGGAAGAACTCACTTTTAGTTGCTCTGCAGTATTTCAAGACCATTTTTGGAACAAATTTCTACAGAGCACGGGATTCCTCTCAGTTACATCAAAGAGGTTCAGCTCAAGTCAACAGAATTGCAACAGTGCTGCAGAATGAATAAGAGAACTGAGTTTTGTGCTCATAAATCCGTATTCTGGATTTTTAGGGTTATGCTTGAATTGTGTAGAGCTAGCCATCTCTACTGTAAACACAGCCCATTTGGAAGATTATGACACTGATTTAATCAACTTAATAGCAGAAATATTCTGACATTAAATCTGAAAGAGATTGAAGATGATCAACCTCTTACTAGACTGATTACACTAATAGTTATAAAATGGGTTTAGATATTGAATAGCTTTGATTGGCTTGCAATAGTTTCAAACAGTGACATTAATCTGATGTAACTACCAATTTTCATTCTTTACAATTTGTTAGTCTGATCAGATTAATGTAGCAAGGAGAAGGTAGAAAAGAATGATTTGTTTCTTGAATATTTGTATGATTCTAAACACTAGTGTCAGGGAATTTACTCTATCTGAATAAGGTAGGAGTCTCCCCTGGAAATATCCTAGGATTTACTGACTCCAGATAAATTTTGTTCTTTAACTTTTCATAAAATAATGGATAAGAAAGATTACTGAAGGTCAGAAGACAAAAGCAATAGAAGTCAAATGACCTAAAAATCAAGATGATGCAAAGATTTCACTTTCTTCTCTCTTAAATAAACAAGCATAGTAGCTGGGCTCAAGTTTTCTCTCTGAAGATTCACCTTGTATTTCTGTCTGTTTCATGTGAGCAGCTTGTAAGACTTTTAAAGAATGACATCTTTCATCCTTATTTCAATGGAAATGGAGAAGATGGGTTCTGTGTTACATTAGGAAAGGAAGAGAATAATTACAACTGATTAGAGGAAGGCTTAACGTATTCTGGAGATCCAATTAGCCTTCCCGTGATCATCTGGCATTAAGGGTAGGCCCCCTCTGTCAAGGAGAGTATCAGTCCATCTGAACACAATAAAGGAGTGTGAAGCAAGTGCTGAAAGAGCCAGCTAGAACCATGTTTTGTTCAAAGTTGGTAAAACTGAGGATGGTGAAATTATAGCTGTATAGCCAGGGACATTGAAGACAAAAACCTGTTGTCTGGTTTTGTCTTAGTTTTCCTCAGAACATTCAAACAATTGATGAGCCCTGAATAAAAGAGGTTGTTGCATTCTTAACTACTTGATTTTCACAGTGGCTGTTCAACACTCAAAATACAGATGTACTCAACTGTTATACAGCAGCAAAATTTCAAAATATTTCTGCTTGAGACAGTAGAGTGCAAAACCTTACATTGCCTGGTGGAGTTATTCTTAACGTACATTGAATATTACACATTTAAAACAAATCTCTGAAAGACTTCTGGTTTAAAGTTTCATTGCTTATAATTTATGTTTGATTACCCCTGGAAGTATTATGGGGGAAGCTCTGAGAATTTTTACCCTTTTAATCATACTGAAGGTGGAAATACACTGAGAGGTATGTTTTATGTGTATTCACGTGACCTGTTTCAGTATTACAGCCTCTTTATTAGCCAAGTCTATTAAATACTCTTTTCCCAATGGCAATAAGCAGACTTTCCAATAAACCTGTGTAACCTAGTTTACTTCATAGCTCAGAGTGTGACGCTGAGATCTCATGAGGAGAGATGTGCCACTTTCTTGCTATTTTGGGAAGCAGTAACTGGAGCATTTACCAGTTTGTAACATAAACATGCTAACGTTTATGCTGCTCCTTAAAGTTACTCACTTATCCACATTAACAGTGTGGGTGGCCTACTTAGATGGGCTTTTGCCTTTGATTCTCTGGTCTTAACACGTCTTTTTCCATTCTACTTCTTTGCTCTCTTCTTCTGTTATGCTTGCTTTTAATTTTCTCTCTCTTAGGATATGCATTTATATTGCATTGTCTGTTGTATGTCTCTGATCATGTAGGCAATCAAATGAACAACAGAGAAAGACTGTGTGGCTGAAAAGCCTGCATTAATAGGTCCCAAGGGATTACTAGGATTTATGACTACTTCTATTAGCACTAGAATAAGTATTAAATATTAAGCAGTCAAGTAAATGAGAATTCTGTGACTTATCTAGGATGGCTCATTGTTTGACTATAGTCTAGACCTATTTTTTCTGAAGATAAGTAAAAATTTTCTCAACCTTCATAGTGCCTTTGCGCATGCGTAAACAGAGGGTTTTCAGATGTATGACACTGAGTATATAACAAAAGCATTGACAATTTTGAGTGCTCTTCTCAAAATGTGCTGATATGTTATACTTCAGAGTATAGGCCATTATAAATAGAACACCACAAGAGGCTTACTTGTCCAACTTGCTGGAGCTGCAAAATTATTTCAATTCATTGATAGAGAGATGATTCAAGTACAAGTATTATAAATCTACCAAATGAACTGATAAGACTGTGCAATTGAGTACAAAAGGGACTACTGATAAAGTATATAAGGATGTTGTTAGTCCTTTATTAGTCTGATGTCAAGTGACTTTTCAGTGATGTTTTTCTGAGTGTTCAGAGTTGGGCACATCATAATGTTGACCTAGTCAGAATACTGCATCGTATTGTTATATTATAACAAAACTCTTTGCCATTTGAACGTAATGTGTCGGTCAGAGCCAAGAACGCAGAGTCAGAACATGAACAATGATCAGTCATTTAAACTATTAAAAAGGTACTTCCCTAGCTTAATCATATTATTTTAATAAGTATTCTGAATATTGTTTTTTACCCTCACAATATTGGTGCAAATCAACATTTTCAGGAGAGCGGGATTCTAGATATGGGGTCAGTTTTCCTGTCCCCAACCTTTAAAAGTTGATAAAGCTTTGTTTGGGATTTATCCCAGCAAATTTAAGCTGCCTACAAGCTGGGTGTCTAGTATAGCTAGCTTAGAGACAATTATTTCCCCTGGAGGCAAGGGGATGAATCAGTGGGGATAAATCTATAGTTTTCTATTGATTGCTTAGGCTAGATGCTAGACTCCAGGCACCTAACTTTTTTAAGTGACTAAACTTAGTTAAGGAGGGTTCTACCATAATCAGTTATTTTCATTTGTTCCTTAAGAACAGTACCTTAGTAACTCTGGGGAAATAATTTCCAGAAACTGAGTTGCTGGTGACAATTTTATGCTGTTAATTAAGAAAGATATGCTTGCTTTTGCACTCTGTCCTGTTAGTTTTTCTTGGTGTAAGATGGAGCTTGTCTATCATCCTTCCAGAGATGCTGAAAGGGAGAACAGAAAAATCACTAGAGGTCAAATATGATGGAATTTTAATACGCATTTTGCAATCTAGAGACTGTGTGTGTTTTGAGCCATCGCATCAAATGATGGTATCACTCTGCTGTTTTTCTGCCACTTCACACTTTGAATGTCTCTGTCTTGTCCTCCCTGAGGGAGCAGAGTATACTTCTCTTTTTCAGTTTTTGCAACAGCTCTCCTTTTTGGGGAAAAAAATAATGGTTGGACTGAAATTTTGAGGCATGGGGAAAAACTTTATGTTAAACTATGGCTATTGAATAGGAAATTTTGAGATAGGCCTGTTCTGTTCAACTCAGAAGCAATATCCTTTTACAGCTGTGAGAAATCATGGGCATGTAAACAAGGCTTTGCTTCTTTTAGCACTGAGAGACATACAAATTAATAGCTCCAACAAGCTAACGTTGAGCCCAAACACATATGTATCTTTTTAAAGACATAGCATAAAGATAATAAGCTGCAGTAGTCTTGTTATTGTAGTTCATAACATGGTTTCTGTTTTCCTCCAGAGCAATCACTTTTACATCACATAGCAGTCAGCAGATAATCTCCTCACTGACAGTCTTGTCCAAAAGATTCTTATTGTACTGCTGAGTTGTGTTAACAGCCTTCTTGAGAGCATTGGTTGTTTTTTTTCTGTTCTTGTTTCTTTCAAACACATGCCCAGGAAATACTGAATGTTCCTGAAAGAGACTGGTATCTTCATAAATCTGAGGTCACTTCAAAAAGCTGATACAAAGTGGTTAGGGTCATTAGTCTTTCAAACAGAAGCATCTTCAGGGGATGTCACGACCCAGACTGGACAGACCAGGCAGTCGTGTTTAATTCGAAATTCCCTCAGGCTAAATTAAGGTGAAACGACACCAAACGATCAGTTAAAGATTTTATTCATGACAGAAGCAAACTGAACTGGGGAGGCGTAGTAGTAGGTGGCAGGGTTTCTCACAACAGGAATTGGCATAAGACTACTTCTGTAAACTGTATAACCATATACATGGATTCAGGGAATAAGGAGATCCCTCCCGTTGAGTCACAAGGTTCAGAGCAGACCCCCTTGCTTTCCAGACTCCTCCT
>JANHGO010005999.1:0-22103 GCA_024606505.1 Aquila spilogaster
GTTTGTACTTTCCTGTTTATTATGTCCACATTTGCAAGCAATAAAAGGGCATTATGTGCTGGTCATTCCATCTGCTTTTGAGATAAATCTATGTTAGCATTTCAAAGGGTCAAGGAACTCTCCAGGGCAAACAAATTCTGGAGCGCTGATGCCAGATGGTGTGTATATAAAGTGGAAAGCGAGAAAAGCAACTTACTGTGTTTCTGTTCTAGGGAGAAGTTTTACCCAGAAGGACAGCAAAAGAGGTGAGAAACTACTGAGAAATTGTACAGGCAGTTTTCTTCTGTAAAATGTTGCTTTCTTTACATCTGAAAAGTTTGGATACAGAGAGGAGCTACAGTTCTTGTTCAGGAAAGCTCTTCCAAAAAGGTATCAGGAATATTTAACCAAAGAATTAAAGGTTAAATTAATGACACCTATAAAGAATTATGCATTTATTTATGTAGGAGGTTATAGATTTATCTGTATAACTCACTAATATGTAGCCTGTACTTACAGAAACACTAGTCTTGCAGATAAAATGGTTTTTATCTTGCATTCTTGACAGAATCCTACAAAAGAGACAGAAAATAATTTATCAGATTATAAGGTATAAAGGCAAGTTATCCTCATAATTTATCCAGCTCAAGTGCTACCTTATACTGTACTATTAGCTTGTCAATTCTGTAAACAGAAGCATTTACGATTAAATGGGTAATTTCCCAGCGCACAAAAGAACTCTGTAAGTTTAGGAGCTAATCAATCTTTTCTTCAAATCTAGTGTAGCAGTGGGATGAGAAATTCATATCTGCATGAGAAATTTAAAAACCTTTTCTTAAATACTGAAAACTATAACATATAGCCTGAACTAATGCTCTTCACAGGCCACCAAAGATTGAAAATATGTCCAGACATGAGCAAAGAAAAGGGAGAATGAGTGTTCTAATATTTATATGTGTACCTCTCCAGAGCATATTTTAGTTGTATATATATGTAGCTTTTTTACAGCAGCCCTTCTTTTTACTATCAGGACTTTTCCTGCAAATAATGGATATCAGTAAAGACTTCTCTCCGTACAGGAAAAAGAACTGAACAACAATGCTGAGGTTTGCTGTCACCCTCTTTGCTGTCATCACATCATCTACCTGCCAGGAGTATGGATGTCTGGAAGGGGACACCCACAAAGTGAAGCCAAGTCCTGAGCCAAACATGCATGAATGCACTCTGTATGCTGAATGTAAGAGTGGCTTAGTTTTTGCTGGAGCTAGTCTAGAAGTCCAGTTTTGTACACACTGATTGTTCTGGCCATTCCTTTAGCTTTGGAAAAATATATTAGATGCAGTATAAGTTGCATTTGAAAAACCTCCCTCAATGTCATTTTGCTGCACACAAATCAAGAGTAAGACTCTGGCCCTTAACAAAGTCAGCTGCAATTCTCCCACTTGCTTTATTTATTATAAAAATATTTAAAACATGTATTTCTCTCTTGATTGTACTAGTGAATTAACTATTGTCCCTATTATTAAAAAATAGTATTGTTCAGTTAATCATAGCAGATTGCAATTGCATGCTGTTTTCCACACAAATCGCAAAAGGTTAAACTTCCATACTGAGAAAATGATAGTAAGCATATTTATTGCATTTCTTCAATTCTCTTTTCCTGTTTGGTAACATTTAAAATTACTATCCATCAGCATATAACATCTGGCAGAGCAGTAGTAAACTTGGTGGGGCTTCCTGGGCACACCTTTACAAAGCAGCGTTCATGCCAGTCTGTCCCACGTAGCATTTACACTGCTGCTTCCAAAACCAAAAATGTCAGAGTTCGGGTACATCTTCTGGTCAGTACCAAGAGACTTTATCATGTTATGGACCAAAGAGATTCACCTTATATTTTTAGCCTTCCAAACAGAGTGTTAAAGAAAATCCTTACTGTAAGATCTTTGTTTCATTCCTAACAGCTTCCTGTTGCTATGCAAACTTCACAGAGCAATTGGCTCATTCCCCAGTAATTAAAGTAAGCAACAGCTACTGGAACAGATGTGGGCAGCTCAGTAAATCGTAAGTCAGCTTTGATGTTGTCTGTGTCCTGATTCACTAGAGCTATGCTGCAGCAGCCACACGGCTAACATTAACTCCACACAGATGGACTGTCCCTCCGTTGCCCTAGAGAGAACGCCGCCTGGTCCAGTTCCCATCATCTCTTCTCTACACCAGAGTAACATCTGGCTCTTCTTTTTCCCCCTCTCGCAAAAGTCCATGAATCCTTTTTGTGCAGAGAGATTTATGCCTTTTTCTCAAGAAATGGTTATGCTTTTTAAAGTTTGCTTTCAATATAGAACCAGATCTGGCAATGCAAAGCAGTCATAAACCCAGTAGGTACTGACCACACTGCACCTCTGCTACAGAGCAACCATAACATTCCAGTGAGTGCAAACTCTAGTCAATAAAGATCAGGCTTCTTTCTCTCTGTTGAGAAAGATGATCAACTAGATGATTATATCTTCCAAACAAAATGCACAAGCGGCCAGAAATAAAACTTCTGAATATTTAGAATAAAAAATCTTGTAGTCCTGTGCATTTGGTAACCACAGAGAATTGGAGAATATCTTCATAATACAGATTTTTAATACCCTGTTAGATGCTAGAGCTGTGAAACATGGCAAGTTAGAGAAATAAAGGAATGAAAGTACAAAACAATTCAGCAAAAACAGATGTGTGGAAGTCACAGCTATTGCCTGCCATTCCCAGAAGAGCAGCAACACTGTTTTTAAGCAATTTCAGCTGGGCTGTGGGAAAATACAAAGATCAGTGAAACCATTAGACTACAACTTAAAAAATATTTCTACTGTAGTTTTAAACTACATTTTATTACTGTCTTGAGTCACTTGTGCCAGGAAAACTCAAGGCCCCAAAAGTTTATGGAAAATCTACACAAATAGGGCTGAAATATGAATGGAAACATTTGTGCGCTCTTTAGTTGGCTATGGTAATTGCACAGTCAGAGTCTGTACACAATACCAAAAGAATGATACAAACAGGGCAAAATGATGCGTTTCTGTTTTTCTCCTAGTCTGTGGTATTGCATCCACATCAAAGCAGGTCTAGAAAATGGAAGTTGTAGCCTTAACACTGAGAAACATGTTTATTTGAGGCTTTTCTCACCCACAACAGCTGTGAAGATTTCACAAAGAAAATTGAGTGCTTTTACCGGTGTTCTCCGCACGCTGCTCGCTGGATCAATACCAGACATACTGCTGCTATTCGGTTTGTTCCACTGTGTCAAAGCTTCTGTGATGACTGGTAGGTCCATGTTGTTATCAAAATGGCTTTATTTAGCTTTAATATGACTGCTACTCGGGAGTCAGAGAACACAGGTGGATGAAGCACAGTCTTCCTGAACAACGGGCAATAAGATTCTGTAGTGCTGTATCACTTGTAAGGCTTTTCACTCGTTTTTCCTGTTCATTTCTTGTTTGCCATCCCTACCTTTTACTCTGCTAAGCTACTGCCCTGCACAATAATAATGTCCCAGGTCGAAAGCAGGATGGAGACACTGGCTGTCCCAGTTTAGGGATGCTGTGCAGTGGCACCAGAAGTGCCTGATGGGAGAGTGCTCTCCCCAGGTATGGACACCAACAGCAGTCAGGACCCGTCCGCTCCTTGAGACATCCACCCTCACAAGTTATCTTTGTGCAGTTAGTATTTTAAGTCTAAATACTTGATTATGATACAACACATTTATGTGTATTAAAAATGTATTGTGAAATCATGGAAGCAGCCACTTCCTATGTGGTTCTCAATTAATTTATATAACAAATTAGCTTAATTTCTAAATTTTTCATCCTTACCCTTCTGTCATCCCGTCTCTAAAAGCACTTCTAAAAGCCTGAACCTCAGAAAAACAAACAAGAATAGTAATGAGCAAACAGAGTAGCATTTAACTTTGTTTCCCAAAATACAGCATTATGGAATCACATTACTTTTTGTGTGCAAGACATGTAGCAGCACCCATTTGTCCTTAGTCTTGGAGTAGGACAGCACTCAGAATCTCAAATTTCCAAACTAAATATTTCTGAAATGTGAAAACATTTAGATACTAAAGCATCAGAGTTGCCAGTGGGCTTTAAAACAGGTCTACCAGGCGAAGTAATAGAGTACCAATATCTAAGACAAACGTACCCTGAAACAATGTAAGTATACAATCTACAACAGTAGTAGCACACAAAGCAAATTGCTACATCCAGTGAAAATGTAACAATGAAAAAGAATTAAGTTTACTTTGAATCTACTTAAAATCCTTTACATAATGATGAAATGGTATAAGCCAGACTGAGTTATCTATGGGATTCATACCCATGTACATGGCGGATCAGTATTATACCACAAAACCCTCAGGGTCACTTGGATACTACCAGAACCTCCAGGTAAATAACATATTTAACTTTCAGTTACATGTGTATGTGACTGAGAGCTGCTGCACAGGGACAAAAAAACCGTCCCTTTCCCTGGTAGAGAAAAGGCTCTACTCTAAGCAAACACTGAACAATGATCTATTGCTCCTGTTGGCGTCACAGATGCCTGGCCTGAATCAAAAATGTGAAGATGATCCATTACTGTGCATGCTGCTTTGTATGCCTGCCTAATGCCAATGTCAAATCCATTCCTTCACCCTGCTTAAGGCCTGAGGCGAGAGAAGAGCTTGGACAGAATTCCTACCCTTTCTGGTGATTTAAAGTAACATTTTTTTTTCGTGTTCTATTTATTGGAGTCCCTTCAGCACTGCTAGTGATGTGACCTACTTTCTCTACATGCCGTGAGTGTGCCTGCTGCATACTGTATGGCTTTGTGGCCAGAAATGTGCAGAGGACTCTGAATGAGCAGTGACTTCATTTAAAAGAAATTCATCTGACTGGCTTGGGGCCTTCCTTTTCTTCCTATTGTCTTAGAATTACTTCCTCCCACTAGTCCTAAAACTATGGCTATTGTCTGATCCACCTGTGAAATGACCCTGTGCCATTTAAGAAAGAAACAGCTAATTATAAAAAAAAATAAATGAAAAGACAAAAAAAAAAGCTTCAAAATAAAAATATCCGACCCACTGTGCATAGGAAGCTGGTATATTTGAAGAGGATATCTTAAATATCTATGTTCAAGATTCTCACAGCTTATAATTAATGTCTGAAGAAACTACTGGATTTCTGAACAGCAAAAATCAAACTTATCGGAAGTCATGATTTGTCATAAACTTAGCTTCCTAATTACTTCCACAGGGAAAGAAAAACCCACAAAATAGAATTATGCCTTGCTGCCTTCTTATATAACAAACCACAGGGTCAGGGAATAATCGTAATTAGGAAACATCTCACCCAACAATTCAATAGGTAATAGGCTGAAATAGGTAAAATTTAAATTTCTAATAATCATGTTTAATTCAGATTCCCAAGCAAGCCAGGCAGAGATACAGCCTGAATACCCAGTTCAGTAAAACTCTGAAATACGTACTCCTACGTTTGAAAAGTATAACTGAAGGTGACACTAATTTAAAAACAAACCAGTAAAAGCAGTTCTGCCCTCTCCTAAACTCCAGCAGTTGCTCTTTTGTTCCTGCACCTCTCCCACCTATGTGCCAGCAGCACTGTGGAGTGGCCATGAAGCATCCCGGTCAGGGAACTTGGTTGGGCTGAGAAATACTTAGCCAAACAAAGAATGTGTCAGAAAAGCCTTGAGAAGGTGACCTTGTAAGAATTCAGTGGGTCACTGAATCACAGCAGAGCTTCTCACCTGCTCAAACCTTCAGCAAAGGTCTTGACTTCTGAAAATTGATTTTAATGTGAAAATGAGAAGCAGGAACTTTTCAGTTCTACTATAATGTTTCTGTGTGCACTGCAAATATATTTAAAATCACTTAGTCTACCACTGCAATAAGTACAAAAGGTTAGGTTCAAATGCACCTAGCCTACTCACTTGTAATTAGTACTTGTACTTGAGCAACACCTTAAAGCCTGTGTGCTGGCTGTGACCTTGTTTTCCAGGCACTATGCAGTGACAGTTCTGCAGATGTGCACATTCTTACCTTGCTGCACATTCAAACGTATTGCAATGTCTAGTTCCTGTAATTCTGTGACTACATGACAGCCTCATGTTTCATTTTAAAATATGTCTGCTGCCCTTGTGGTACCAAAGTAATTTTGGAAACATGACCCTGAAGATTAAAAAAACAAGCAGAAAATAAATTCAAAAGCATTAATCATAATAAACACTACTTTCACTTTTTGAAAGCTATGCCTCACGGTTTTGGCACTCTCAATTACTGGTGTGAATAGACTGCCTGAAGCCATTGAGACTAAATTTAAGTAGATGTTAACTGATCTGCAGAAAGAGATCCTTAACAAAGGTAAGAGCCAAAAAGTAGAACATAAAAAGAAGTGGAATGAAGGAAATGATATAAAGTGATGATAGGTCATGAAGTCTCTCATCACATAGATCAGCCAGTTGCATACCTTACTGATACCAGGCCTCTTATAAGCTTTTCTTTACATTACTGCTTACAACCTAAAAATCACTTAAAATTTAAAATCGTAGACCCTATACCTCACATGACATTTATCTTCCCTCCTGCACTTCAAGCCTAACTTCTTTGAAAATGTTCTGAGGCTGACAGCCTTAGCTTATACGATTCTGTTGCTTATAGATTTTCCTTATTTCAGTGAACAATTCTCATAGCTATCTCATGCCCAAGAATTACCATTCATCCTTTGCCATAGTAATTCCTAAACTTCCCCCACATCTCTCTCAAGTGACAATTCACTCTTAGGATACCTGTGCTATGCCACAATGCTAGTGGTCAGCATTCATAAAACTCTCTCCCACGCAATAAATCCTCTACCCAGTAACATCAGCAAACTTAACTAAGCAGAAAAGATCACCATGAATGAATGTTGCCTCCCAGAACACAAGCCATCTACTTAAATCTGTGAGCATGAAATGTCGTGTGTGATCTGCTTAGTTTTCATTACAATTTAGATCTTCCTGTCTGGTTCAGAGTTTATGTACATGTCAAGCTAAGATAATGTGCACATTTCTCGAAGATCCGGTGATAAACTGCACTGTGTGACCATACCACATTACTGCCGCAGCCCACAGACTTTTTAATTTGAATCCCTGTATTCCACTGAAAAACACCTAGGAAAATAATTATATCTTCCATGCTGATCTCCATGAAGGTATGAAGCCTGCAAAGATGACTCCATTTGTGCTTATAACCTGCTGACGGACTGGGATCAGGAAAAAGGTGGAGAAAATCACTGTAAGCATAAATGCAAGCCATACAGGAAGGTAAGAAAATGTGGTCAGTTGGGGCACAAAAAAATAACATTGAGTACTTTCTTTTTCCTGAATATGTGGGTTTTAAATGCAACGTGTAAACTATTTTTTATTTCAGCAATTTCAAGCTATACCTATACCTACCACCAGATTTCTCAAATATTTAACTTTTAAAGCATTTACATTTATGTAGATCTCTCACTAAATATATATACATTTAATTAATCACTATTCATACCACTTGTGAAACAGAAGTAAATGTTTCAGTAGCACTGATATGTTAACCACAGTGGAGGTCAGAAAGTAAAAGATAAAGGAACCTGGATCATATAACAGAAAGAGACAATGAATAAATTTTATAAGATTTCTTACACGTTGTAGAGCTTTACATACCTCTGTCTTTTTAAATTGAGATGTAATTTCCCAGATCACTAAGGAACTTCTAAGATTTTCTTACTTATTAGGCATCCTTGCCCTCTTCTCTATTTTACATTGTCACATTTGAGACCTTTTCCGTATTTCAAATCCCTAAGTCCTTGCAGTCTTCTAATTGTCGCCCCCTTACTCTCCATAGACCTACCATACTTCTGCTGTGTGTTCTCCTTTGCATCTGCCAATTGCTAGACAGAGCTAGCTTTTTTCACTTTAAATCTGTTAGCCAAAAAGCAGCGCTGACAAGCTTTCCAGGAGCTCATCCCGACTTTCTGAGAAGGCTTGGGATGGTTGGAATAACTAATTTTATGAAGAAAAGTGTATAAAATGAGAAATTAAAAGACTTATGGGACCAAAGTTGCCTGGAACCTGATTCACAGGCCTTCAAGAGTCTCTCAAGTGGGATTTCTCTCAAGTGACTCAAGTATGTTGAGGATCAAGGCTAGATTATACAGCTCAAAACCGCAACACTTATTTGAATATTATTAACAGCTGAACTTCACTGAGTATATAAAACCAGTCCAAACTAAAGAAGTGAACAGAACTTAAGTGTAGTTCTTAGGGGCTGGTAGTACATATTGCAGAGATCCCAAATGGGTTGTTTTGAATTCTGTAGAAGTTCATGTACATCCAGAAGTTAGTTCAGCAACCGACATAAGTCACGGCCCAGTTAGTGCAGGATTTGTGTCTGCTCTGTAGAAATGACACTAATCAGCAGGGCCAGGAAGATGGCCAAAAACTAAACGGGCTGTGGAAACTTGCAGCTTAGTTTTCCAGATATGCTTTATCATCAGTAGTTCCAGATGAAGTGAAAGCAAAATGACAATCTCCATAAATAATCTTCAGTCCCTGTTCAAACTGTCCCTAGACCAGAGGTAGAAGGGTTCAAACTTAAATCCCCATGTAACTATTTCTTAAAGAAAATATACCATCTGCTGGGGAAAAAAAAAAAAAAACAAACATGCAGCAAATCCAGAGGTCTTATCACTTGAAGGCAGATGCAGCTATTCCTAAACTAAGCAGAACCACACCCAACACTGCCCATGCTTTTTACCAAAAACAGGCCTGCATGGTAAGTATGAATAAATATTGAGTTTCTCCAGAGCAATTATAAAAACATACTTCCCATATGAAAACGAAATTATATACAAATACTGGAGTCACTTGCTTTGCACTCAACTCATGGAAAAGAGTTACTGTTATCTGGAAGGCACAAAAAGCTCTCCAGTGTCAGGGCACTGTGGACAGATGCTTTCGTCTGATGCCCTCAGCAAATACAGAGAAGCAATCAGCAGTCCTACACGTGACATATACAAGTGTTTGTAAGGACTATTTGGAACAAATGAGGAGTATTAAGAATGTACGTGGACCATAGCCAGTTTTGGTCTGGCTGAAACTGAAGCACATTTTATCATTTTTCTCCCAGCAGAGTGCTTCCCAAGTAATGTTAATGCACAGACCAGAACACCGTCCAAGAAGCTGAACAATCAGAAGCAGTAATTTAAGTACACTTTTGTTAAATGGGCTGTGGGCACTGTTTGTTTGCTGCAGCATTCTGGCTATGCTATGATTTTTAAGCAAAGTTTGGAGGAAGGTCAAAATTACATGGCTAATTTACCAAGTATCAGAGCATGAATGCATGTTACAGAACCTGTGGAACATAAGAATAGGATGTGGCCATGACTCTCGTGTATGGACCTAAGAAAATTCACTACAGCTTTTAAATATTTTCTCATGTGACCAGCTAAAAGCAGGTAGAAATCCAGGATCTGTACAGGAACTGGAAGAAAATGTCTCATGCTACTTAAAAGTACAGGAATAGCTGGAAAGAAACAGCTAAGATCTGTCCACCCAAGGGAGAACAAGGGGGAGAACCAGATGCAGTGACCTCTCAGTTTCTGACCCTGCATTGCTCCCAGTGCACTAGCCAACGTTCAGGCTTCTCCAGCAACTGCAGCATCCACAGAGCAAGCTGGTGAGATCTAAAAAGCTGTATTACACACTACAGCCTTTGGGGCTATTTGGAATGGATTCTCCATTATTTACACTGGATAGATTTCTTAATCAAATGTGATGATTATATTTTATCTCACCTACCTTCTGCACAACACAAGCCAGCGTTGTTTGGCATATGAAGAGACATGGAGACATCTCATAAGGAGAACTTGTGGAATATAGGTGGAGCAGAAGAAGCTCCAGGACTACAGATGCCCAGTCCCACTTCCATATAATAGATTTAAATCTATAATCATTAAACGTTTGCACACAGAGCACCTTCCATGTAGAAGCCTCCTGACCACGAAGACAGATCACTCTCTCCTGACTTCACAGATCTTTATATGTGCTGTTGTGGCTGGCAAACCAGTTCACAACTGAGAAATTACAGCACAAAGGAAATGCCATGGGAATAGTGAATTAATCTTATGGGCAAGGACTGCTTGTGCTATCACAGGTGAAACACAATTTCCTTCTGGGGGATCCCGGTGACAAAACAAATCAGTGACACAGTCAGTAACAAGATCAGCAGTCCAGCTGCCTAGTTCTGTTTCAGTCATTAGCAGTCTCTGCTCCTTAATTCCTAAGGCTTCTACTCCTGCCATCACTTCCAACTCCATTCTTAGCTTTACTTGGGAAGTATCTCAAACTTCTAGAAACAGGAAAGACAGAACTTCAACAACAAGCACAAGGAGAAATGCAGGCAAGACAAAGTAAATATCTTGTCCGCTCTGTGGCTGAACATGATAATTCCTAAGCTTACAAAATGATATAGCATCAAGAACAGGACAAATTCACTTGTAGAGAGTTGCTGCAGTTTACAATTTCTTCAAGCACTAGATAAAGCTCTTTGGAGACAAGCCGGGGCCCACTTGTCTTCTTTTCATCAAGCAGTTTCTGAATTATGTCCCTTTTCTTTGTGAGGTTCTGCCCGGTCACAATGTATGCTACAGCAGGCACAGTGAGATCCCACGGAGCTGTGACTACACTGGGCTGTCTCTAGCTTGTAAATAGAGTCCAGTTTTCAAAACAATCAGTTTGGCACTTTCAGCAATACTCAAACCCTGAGACATGTCAGAGTGTCCTGACATGCTACAAGTCATGCAGCCTCTTGCACACAGCTTTACTCTGTCAGCCCCAGGGCGGAAACAAAGGGCTGGCTGTTCATCACATTGCACTTTGTGTAATCACTTGCTCTCGCAACAGGCAAATCTCTTTTGCCAGCGGTGGGACTGAATAATATTTTAAAGGGATGAAGTACAGCCCAGAGAAAGACAGTGGGTGACTGCAGACTTTTTTATATTTGTACCATTTCTAAAAAACTGGTGTTTCTCAAATTAATAAGTTGATTTTAACTCAATTCTTTTTAAAATGTGATGTGTGTTTCTTATTTTACACACAGATGTACGCAAATGGGAAAGACATGTGCCAGAATATGTGGGGGGAATCATTTAAAGTGAGCGAATCCTCCTGCCTCTGCTTGCAAATGAACGAGAAGGACATGGTGGCAATCAAGCATCTCTTCTCCGAAAGCTCAGAGGAAAGCTCCAGCATCAGTAGCAGTGAGGAGCATGCCTGCCAGAAGAAACTCCTGAAGTTTGAGGCACTACAGCAAGAAGAAGGGGAAGAGACGAGATGAATTTTGGTGGATGAATGTCAGGAGGAGAGAAATCCTTGTGGAGGTTGGGCTCAGGGCATCACACCAGCCTGCCTTATCACTCACTTCCAAGAACACAATAAATCAATGGTTGGCTATATTAATCCTTCTCTGAGTTTTTTTGCATCTGCATCACAAAGCTCCCAGGCAAGTTAGCGCAGGTGTAATCTTGTGACTTGAATTAGAAGCCTGAAGGTAACTTCTAGGGTTGATTTTCAAAGATGAGAAGCACAGGCAGTGCTTGCTGATTTAAGGTGGAACAGTGAGAACTAGAGACCTCTGGAAGGCCATGCCAGTAATGCATCAAATCTTCAACACGAATCCCTCATTAGCATAGGAATAATCACTCATGTCACAAGTTCTTGTGGGCCAGACTCTGCTCAAAGAAGAAATGTTGCAGACAGAAATAGGTCAGTAGGTCTGGCCATTGGCAATTGAAAATGTATTAATTTTGTATCTCAAAAACATACTTCTATAACAGGGGATTGTGGTGTATTAGATAAATCCCTGGATCCGTATATGTCCAGTACACAGTATGCACAGCCTGCTGCTCTAGACTTCTACTTTAAACAACAGAAGTACAAAAGTCTCCTACAACATGAATTTGAAGAATAATTTTGAGTGTAATTAATCCCATGGAATGACTACAAACAGAATAATCTCTGCATCAGGGAGGATCCAAATAAGGGGTCTCCCATCAGTATTTCTGTCAGCATCACCGCTACTGTCAAAGTAAAACCAAAGTCTGCACCTGTCCCAGAGAGACTCATCAGGTAAAGATGAATGAAATCCTGGTTTCGCTTATGCTTTCACACTTCCTCTGACATCACTGGAGAGCAGAGATACCATTCTGTACAGCCTTTCACAGTGGTATCACCAGGGCAACCATGAATGGATTTAATTTTGGGAGTGAGATTATCATTAAGTGAAAATCTGCATCTTCTCAGCGCTTGCTGTGGAGCTAGGTACCTTACAACATGTAAGGATCTGGCCTACAGCTGAAACAGTGACTTAGCACATCCTGTTACACTAGGAGAATGTTAAAAATCCATCACACTCTTCCCTAGGCTGCTTGTTTACTTTAATGCTTTCACACAGCTGCAATAGTAATGCTAGATCCACTAGGTCATGCTCTGCTTCTCAGTATAATTAACAGTGGCATAATTCCTACCCGTATTGCTTTTAGAATGATACTTTGTCATGTCTGTATTTCATGGCTACTCAACTTGTCGGTTCTACACTTTGAGAAGAACAACTAGTTAATTCTTAAAGAAAATACACTTCTGTAAAGCTCTGCCAGTCTTTCTTACCCTGATTTACTGTTCTTTCCTGTTCTTCTTGATTGCAGAGGCACCTGAATCAGAGCAGAAAATATCCTGCTTTTTATTTTGCTATGCAAAACTAATTCAATAACTAATCATTCCCTTTCACTAGCATAACACCAGCTTATTCTGCACCACCTCTGCCAAACATTTCCTTTACATTCTTTGTTAAATTTAGCACAGTTGTCTCTGCCTGTATCTCTGCTCTATTTTTCCCATCTACGTTTATTCTCTTTGCTCTAGCTAACCAAATCACCCTTGAAACCACTTTCAACAAAGTTCTTCCATGCTTACTTTCAGGACAACCCATGAGACTGGTTATGCATGCTCTTGAACAGCATTGGATCCTACCGCAACCAAGGGACCATGACAATGGAAGTGTTTCTGTATTTAATGACACTAAGATCTCTATCAAAATGTCACAATGGTAGATGAAATACTTTGTGAAACATGTTGTGAAATATGTTTCTACACCAACCTGTAGGAACCAGACTTACAAACTTTATCAGTAAGTTAACTTGGATTTTTGAATAATTTAAAAATGATGAAAATAAAAAAATCTGTGCCAGTTATTGACTTATTTGCTCTATGACCAAGCATCAGCTTTCGTACTGCGCTACCTGGGTCTGGTGTCATGTTAACCATAATACAGCTAGCTGGGTCACTCTGCTTGTTCTCCTTATTTAGTTTTCTTTCCTTAAATATTGGCACAGTAGTATGAGTCTTCACTGAAGTGCCAGGAACTATTACAAATGAGATCTCCCTCGACAATTCTCCTAGAGCTGTTTAGTACAGGTTAGCTGAGCCTCCTGCTTGAAAATTACTGACATTACTCATGATGATGAACTTCATCTTTAATTATCCACAGACTGAAAAGGACTTCATCATCTTTCTGCAATAGAAATACATAATTCTACATATGTACATTTCTACATATATATACATATACATACACATATATATACTACTAAGCATTATTAACAAAACTTGCTCTCTGTACCTTGTGCCACTGAAAGGCTTTCTTCATCAGGTTACTCAATAGTTCTCACCTTCAGTTTAGTTATGCCAGCCACAATTTTCTCCAGTATCTCTAGAGCCCTAACCTATTTTTATAGTTCATAATTCTACATTGGTATTGATTGCAATATAGCTTCCCTTTTGAAAAATAATAACTATCAATAATGATGACATTTTCAACTAGTGTTGCATTTTTCATGTTCAGGTTTTACCAAAAGCATTTTGCAAGTATTAATTAATCTTCAAAATATACCTGCGAGAAAGACAGGTAGTGAGCAAACTGAGTCAGTGGGATAGAGTCCGTAAGAAACTTATCTGATCGCTGCAAGTGTTGCAGAACAAGGACTAGCACAAACAAGTTCTCTTTCAGAGGCTCATTTCACCCTGGAAATGAAGTTGTGTTTTGCAAGGTAAACCTTGGACAAATGTTATCACATAAAAATCACAGGAGAGATTTTATGAAATAAAACATTGCAGAAACCTGAACATCAAGAAAAAGACAAAAAAAAAAAACCACAACAAAACACAATAGAACAAGTTATTAAACAATGCATTTCCATGCACCTTGAATAACAACAAAATGATAAACATTATCATTGTTAGCTTATTTCAAACAAATAACATCATAACAGGCTAATTTTCCTAACTGAGATACGAGCAGCCTGATGGAAAAAAGAGAAAGCTGTAGATGAGATAGGGCTTCTGAAGGATTTTGGTAACATTTGATGTGACATTCTGATAAGGAAACGGAGAAAACTGAAGTGCAAACAAAAACACCATAACAGAGGTTCAGAACTGGTTACAAATGAATTACAATATCACTATGCTTATGTTGTCATTAAATCCAGACAAGTCTTTTGTTAGGAATCCCTAAGGGTTTGCTCCTATTCTAGTCAATTAAACAGACATTTTACAAACACACTGTAGGACAAGAGTAGTGTAGAAATGATTTTTTCTGACCAGAGAACTAGTCCAAGCCTAAAGGTGAAATTCTACAAAGGGAAATGAAAAACGCTTGCACTGAAGAAAGGTAAATCATGGAAAAAAAAAAATAAGCAGGAAGACAAACAGCAAAGGAACAGCAGAGCAGCCACAGAGCTGGGATGAGTATTAGCCACCAACGCCATTTACAGTCAAAACATTATACTGTGGAAGTTTTAATCTTTTAAGACTTCAGTTTACACAGAACCCTGGATGCCCTGACTCTCAAAGCACGCAAATACAGAACTCACAGACATCCTCCTCACCTCCTCATCAATTACTCACAGACTTCACGATGTATCTCACATTTCACAGAGGCACTGCTTGTGGAATGACCCCAGTACACGCACAGGCTGTGGAATGTGGTGGGTATCAGGCAGAGATCCCTGCCTACTGAGATTTAACTCTACCCATCTTCTCAGTAAAATCAGCTCACAGGTTCTATAAATGCAAGTGCAATACTTTCTGAGAGAAAGAACATGCTCCTAGTATTGAAACAGGAACTATATAAAATAAAGAGAACCAAACTAGTTGAATTTATGCATATTTTATTATTTTCTCCCTTTTTTCTCTTCAAACATTCTGCACAACCAGGACTTCACTTAAAATTTGCCACATACTTTAGACAGCTCAGAGGTCTGCTGTATGTTTCCTCTACTTTATTATCAAAGGGAACACAGTAATTTGGACAAGAAAAGTTAAGTAAACAGTCCAAAAGGCATAAGGATTTGGATTACAATTTGAAACATAGTCAGACTTTACTGATAGCAATATCAAATGTCCTATGTGCCTGAAGACTGATAATTCTCTAGCACAACTCATTGTTCTTTTCAACAAAAAAGACTTTCACCTTCAATAAAGTCACCTTAGAGAGCAGCTCAGTGTGAAGCTGAAGGACAACTCCCAACAACCAGTGAAAAAAGAGCCATCCTATGAAAGCAATCACCTGCTTCAGGTAAGCACGAAGATGCAGTGTGGAGTGGACCCTAACCATCTGGCACTTTCCCACACCCCCAAGGAAAAGGTGCAGAGATCCCTTCCTACTGAGATTTAACACCTTGTAGAAATGAAAGGAGGAAGCTCTTTCTGCTGGAGTTTTGCTTCCCTTTAGCTACTAAAAGCATACATCTCCTACCTCTGTTTTGATCACCAACTGCTATCTAAGTCTTAGTATTCTTTTGGCCTCCTTCCTTGGAAATGCAGTGATCTCTCTGTGGAGTTTGCCTTGGTTCCCCTCTCAGACAGCTGTGATTAATTCCATGTTCAAGCTCTTGAGTTAATTCTCTCATTAGATCACTTTCCTTCTTCATAGAATGATTATTCCCACAGGAGAAACGAGAAAAACTAAAACAATATTGTGTTAGTATCTGACACACTGCATCCAGGATGTTTACTTTAAATCAAGTTGCTTGGAATTGCTCCAGACCTATGGCTTAAACAAGAATCTTCCAACCAGTAGGGAACTATAGCCACATGTTGCACAATATTCCTATTTCACTGGAATTTCAACAAACTTCCTGCTAGGTAAGTGTACCCAGAAAATAAATCTCTCCACACAACTAGGTCAGATGGCAATACTTGAATTGCTGGAACACACTTTAAAGATTTTTCTTTTTCTGATTGTTTTGTACTGTACACTCATAAGCTCTCTACCCAAGACTAGCGGTGAAGGTGCAGCTTGCAGCACAGCACTGAAATGCTACCAGTGCTCCTGAAATCACAAGCCATAATCTGTGAACATCACATTCCCTCTGGAGGCTCTTGCAGCTCAGATACGCTCCCCAGTTGTGCTGTCTGCCAGGTGGCTCTGCTGGGTCTGGGTGCTCACTGGAGGGCATCGTCCCATTCAGCTGGACTCCAGCACAGCCTGGTTCTCAGTGCTAAGTGCACGCTTGGGAGAGTTTCTCAATAACAAGTTTAAGAATGTTAAACCTGTTTAAACTGACAACTCTGTTATAAGGCAGTTACTTTAATGTCACCCTTACCTGAAGCCATATTACAGAGATGTTACCAGATGCAGTACTACACAGAAAGTAATAAAAGCACTTAATCAAATAATTCCAAAATAGACAAAAATGTTCACAAAGGCTGAGAATAGGAAGAAAGGGCAGGGCAAGGGGAAGAAAACCTCAAGTTTTCACACAAACCGTATGTCCTGGGGCTGCCTATGCAGAAAAGCTAGCTTTAAAGACCCCTCCTGTTCTCCGTCTTTGATCAGCTCCAGTTCAGATCTTTACCCTATACACACACAAATAATTGTTAAGATTCATTATTTCTTGCAGGAATAAAGGTAATAGCTCATGGGTCTGGCCCAGTCTGGCCAAGAGAGTCTTCTCGTATCTGGCTTAAGTCTGAAAAATGTGTTATCTCACTGTAAAGCACAATGAATTTTCCTACAAAGATAAGAAACATCCAGACCTGAAGGAAAGCCTCTTCAGCCACTAATGCTTCAGTACACCTAAGCCGACAAGAAGTTTGTGTGGGTATCTAATTAGAATCTAGTGCCTGTGGCTCATTAGGGGCTTTTGTCTGAGAGTAGACAACATGATTACCAGTTCCACAGGGACTCATCACACAGCACATAACTCCTCCACTTCACTAAGAAAACACACATCGGCTGAGACTGATGATCTGCATCACTGCTTTATGCATGCAATGGTATCCATGTGACACATGGGCAAGTTTAGGCCTTAACAGAAAGAAGGTATCTTGGAAGTGTAAAAAGCATAGTTGAGCACACTACAGATATTTCTAATCCGCTTAAACTCTCATGGTTCTGTACTTCTCCAGTTTCAGCTTCCCTAGAAGTTTTACTTCAAGTTCTTATGAAATGTAGGGAAATGGAGCAAAAATGGTTGCATCCTATGAGAGTTTTGTGAGCTGAACACTAAAGCATGACATGGGTCACATGTATTAAAATACAAACAGTAGCAAGAGCAGATAATGAGAGAAGAGCTGAAAAACAGCAACTGAAAAGTGATTCCCTATCACAAAACATTCCACAAGGTTTGTCATACCTACAAATAGCCAAGGTCTGAGTTTCACATCTCCTCTGCAACAGAGGACATTAGCAATCAAGTATCATAAGGATCACTTTGGGATTATTCTTTGAATACTATGTCAAAACGATCCCTAAAGCTATAGGTACAGGATTGTGACAGGAGACAGTAAAGCAAAACTGCACTTTCAAATCAACTATTGTTCTTGTAAGTTTTTTGAGACTAAAAGCCCTTCATCTTATGGAGTTCAGAAAAAAACAAAATCTAAGACCTTCCTATAACAGAGAACTACAACATCCAGACAAGTAACACATATTAGTCACCCTTTCTTGCTGCATGTTCAGATAACACCATCCTGTACAGACAGCACCACCTGCAGGATTTGAGAGAGGAAGCAGACACCTTACTCAGCAGAACACTGTCCAGGCACCTGGACAGGTTTTTCGGAGAAGCCCCCAACCAGAGAAATCTGAGCAGCCAGGGGACTCCATGAGATATCCCAAGGAAGACTGCAGTGCTTCGGTCCCCTGGCACAGCACAGGGCTTTTTCAAGAGAAAGCCTAAAAAGCTTGTTTGTCAGACTGCTCTCACGGAGAGAGGTCTTGGTATTGCGATAGCAGCACTTCTGTGCAGGTGTGGGCAGTGGGGCACACAGAGAAGTACTGACCAAGCCTTTTTTGTCATCTGTCCTACAGATCAGTCATTACTCAGCTGGCTTACTAACAAATACCACATTAGGAACCTATTGAATTAAAATTGAAGCCATTTTTAATTCCTTCACCACGATACATTGTCATTCTTGGTATTAATCAAAAGGCTTCTCATTACACACTACAATTTCACTCTGTCAAATGTACTTAGAGACTTATTACCAAAAAAACTAGTCTGTTTTAGGAGATGCACAATAGCATATGGGAGCATTAGCTCCATCTTGTATGGCTTCTGCCTGGTTATAAAAGAAACACGCTGAAGCAGTGCCCTCTTCTGTACATAGAGCTCATCAGCCACATTAATACAGTATAGGACAGGCCTTCAGGGCAAAATTAGCAGTCTCAACAATGCTATTCTGTGCCTGTAAATTTGGCACTATGGTGTGAAATCCTAATGCTGGCCAAGTGTCTAACAGCTGACATCAGCCTGCGCCTGAGCACTGAGAAGAATTCTAAGCCTTTTACTCACAGGCCACTTCCAGTGAATAAAATGTCAGCACAAAGACAGCTCTGGATTCTTTTACTGATTCATCAATGAAAGAAAAATCTCAAAGAATTTATTAGCCTAGCTTAAAATTTATATTGAGCCATATCAGCACGCACCCAGCGCATGCACTTGCAGAAACCTTACTTTTCAATCTAAGTATATATTTTCTGTGGATGTTTTTTTAAGACCAGCTCAAAAGGTCGTTTTACCATTCTAATGTCAAGAATGAAATGCTGATGAATGGAGAAAGCAACAGTCCCCAGAGAGTATCACAATCCAGATTTCTTCTGGAAGCACATTTAAAAGTTATTACAGTCAAATGCTGAATCACAAGAAAAGCCTGAGGGGCCATGACCATTCTAACTGTAAGCAGACATGTTTCTCTTTTCCCATACTCAGAGTAAATAGATATGGAAGTGCTCCAAGAGGCTCTCTGATTGTTTTTTTATTTGTCTAAGTGTCATGTTGCTGAAATGGCTGTGGAGAACTCAGGAGGGATGCTTTTGTCTCTGAATCATTGCTGGCTTTTTCAGACCCAGGGAATGTGTGTGTGTTACTAAGTGTGTGAAGCCCTTCCCTTGGTCAGTGCCCAGACATGCAGTGACTCAGTGAATTACACAAAGGTGGCCCTGCCCCAAGACCAGCTCTGACCCCAGGCACCCCCAAGGAACTATAAGGCGCTGTGGTGAAGCATCCCTACTGGAATGAAGAGGAAAGCCCAAATGCAACATGTCGCCATACAGAAAGTGAGTGTGTGGGCTGGCCATCCTTCAGGCCTGATGCTGGCCATGATGCCACACTGCTGAGGACGCACAGCCCCCACCACTCCATTCTCTGGGACTCTCCCAGGCAGAGGTTAGCTGTGGTTTCTCCTCAGAAAAGAATGTAATATAATCACAGAATCATTAAGGCTGGAAAAGATCACCAAGTGATCTAGTCCAATCCCACCCCACCGTGCCCACTGACCACGTCCCTCAGTGCCACATCCCCACGGTTCTTGAACACTTCTAGGGATGGTGACCCCACTACTCCCCTGGGCAGCCTGTGCCAGTGCATCACCACTCTTTCAGAGAAGAAATTGTTCCAAATATCCAACCAGAACCTCCTCTGGTGCAACTTAAGGCCATCACCTCTCGTTATCGCAGCTCCAGGGGGAAGAGGCCAGCCCTCACCTTGCCATAATCTCCTTTCAGGTAGTTGCAGAGAGCAGTGAGGTCTCCCCTGAACCTCCTCTTTTCCAGACTGAACAATCCCAGCTCCCTCAGCTGCTCCCCATAACACCTGTGATCCAGACCCCTCACAGCCCCATTGCCCTTCTCTGGACACACTCCAGGGCCTCCACATCTTTCTTACAGTGAGGGGCTGTCAGTTTCTCCCTCCCAAACACATTGCAGTGGCTGGGAAGCCAGCTTGCAGAGGTAAGCCTGAGAGGAGTACGACTGAGGGAGTCTGTAAGGCAGTACAGAAGGCCACTGTCACCACACAGTATCATGCTCCATCCCAAATTGAAAGGGACTCGCAGGGATCACAGAGTGCACCTCCTGGCTCCACACAGGGCCACCCAAAAACCAAACCATACTTCCGAGTGCACTGTCCAAATGCTTCTTGATCTCCAACAGGCCCAATGCTCTGTTCCATCTGCTGACTGCCCTCACCCTAAGCACCACAGGCAGTGACTGCACACAGCAGGAGACTGATTTAAAACCATATAAAAAAAAGCACCTCACAGAGCAGGCAGCAGGTCCATGGGATCAGTGACCGGAGGTGTAAGCAAACAGGCTCCACAGGGCCAAGCGACCAGGCAGGCAGGCAGATGAAGGATCAGACATTACGGACATAGCTGCACCTCGAAACCTACTATGGCCACCTCAGCAGCCCCGTCCCACGACACTCCTCACAGACGAAGGCACACACTCCCACCCTCGGCACTGCGCATGCGCCGCAGAGCGGCGCGAGTACCGCCCGCCGCTGGCGCGAGTGGGCGGAGCTGCGCATGCGCGAGCTCTACCCCTCAGGGCGGTCAGGGGCTGTGAGGGGCGGTTTGCGTCTGAGGCAGCGCCATGGCGTGCGCCGCGGCCGGCAGTGTCGGCGGGAGCTCTTTTTCGGACCGCCACGCCCGTCTCCTGCTGGCTCAGATCAACCGCCTGCGCGTCGGGCACAGCTTCTGCGACGTGCGGCTGGAGGTGGGCCGCGAGGTGTTCTCCGTGCACCGCCTGGTGCTGGCGGCCAGCAGCCCGTACTTCGCGGCGCTCTTCGCGGGCGGCATGAAGGAGTCGGGCCGGGACGTGGTGCGGATCGCGGGCGTCGAGGCGGACATCTTCCACACGCTGCTGGACTTCATCTACACGGGTAACGGTGGGGCCGGGCGGGGGGCCCTTCTGTGGGGAGGGAGGGTTCCGTCTGTGATTGGAGGGGGCCGGGGGATCCCGTCTGTGGGGTGTGGGGGTGTGCAGGAGAGGGGCCGTGGGGTCTTGCAGCACTCGGTCGTCCACACGCAGCTTACAGCGGAGCTCCGCCGTGCTGTGCGTGCCCGCAGGCGTGGTGAGCATCGGCGAGCACAACGTGCAGGAGCTGATCGTCGCCGCGGACATGCTGCAGCTCAGCGAGGTGGTGGAGCTGTGCTGCGAGTTCCTGAAGGGCCAGATCGACCCACTGAACTGCATCGGCTTCTTCCAGTTCTCCGAGCAGATCGCCTGCCACGACCTGCTGGAGTTCACCGAGAGCTACATCCACGCGCACTTCCTGGAGGTGCAGGCTGGGGAGGAGTTCCTGGCGCTGACCAAGGAGCAGCTGGTGAAGATCTTGCGGAGCGAGGACCTGAGCATCGAGGATGAGTACCAGGTGTTCCTGGCTGCCATGCAGTGGATTTTGAAGGATGTGGGAAAAAGGAGGAAGTACGTAGTGGAGGTGCTGGAGCCTGTGCGATTTCCTCTGTTGCCAGCACAAAGACTCTTAAAGTACATAGAAGGTGAGCGCAAAAAGCGAGAAAATTATCAGATGTTTGTATTCAGACAAGCTGTTTTTAACTACGTCTTTTCTAATCTGCTTGTTTCCTCAAGGTATTCCAGATTTCAGCCTTCGGGTGGCCCTGCAAACTCTGTTGAAAGAATTCTGTGAAGTCTGTAAATCTCCCAAAGAAAACAAGGTCAGCAGTTTTCTGCAAGCTTCTAAAGGTCGTCCACGGAGGAAAGCCAGGAA